>CM024246.1:33060119-33145425 GCA_013421045.1 Propylea japonica
AACTTCTCGCTGCCTTTATTTTGGTCAGTTGAGAGGTGAAAAATATCATTTCGGACACGAACTCATCTTCCGAATCAGATTCAGAATTGAAGTCAAAAAAAAAAGAGCAGTAGATATTTCCATTTTGAGCTTGTAATCAACTGCGTTATAGCAATCACCAGCAAGTACTGCGATCGTATTTGCGCGGTTCCCGCGTTCGCAGCTAACCTCCTCAAAATTCCGTCGCGACTCACGCTGCGTCACCTCACGAAACTGCTAGCCATTTTGCGCCTAGCATCGATGCTAGTATCTCTTGAGTATTTTGTTTTTTTGAAAACCAATTTATCTTGAAATCGTCCAGAGATATTCAACATTTCATCAACTCTTGTATTTTATGCATTAGCCATGAATATCTTCGCAACCATTTGTCCGATTTGAATGTTTCTTTTTAGTAGTAGCTCTTTTATTGGCGAGAATATCATACTACAATGAGATGTTCGAAAAAGAAATGCATTATGCTTTACAGGGCGTTCAAATTTTCGGATTTTTTTTTTCATTACAGTTTAACGCCTTCTGTGGGCAATACCAGATACCTAAAGGCTTCTCTACTATACTTTACTAACAAGTGATGTAGCTTGATGTTTTCTGAGTATTTTGCTTTTTTGAAAGCAATTTAACTTGTACCCTTCCAGAGATATTCACATTTTCATCTTGCATTTCATACAATATATTGACAATGATATTTTCAGTCAAGTGATACTGGGGTTTACAGTTGTCATAATTTTTTCTAAATACTGAAATTCATTTGAAATTAATAATTGTGTTAATTTCTCAACTTCGATATTCTTTTCATTCGTGAATACGTAGTTTAAGCTGATCCCAAACGTTTTCGATTACATTCAGGTCAGGACTAAAAGCCGGCCACTGTAGATGTTGAATCCCAACCTCGCTAAGGTATTCAAGATATGGAATTATCGTCTATCAGCAAAAAATTGTCACCTATGTATCTCGCAGAATTTATTGCTCCTCCCGGATCGCTACAAGATCCATACAAGTAATCAAGGAAATGCTTTGTCTTCTCCAGATAAATACCCATCCATGGGATGATTTTAAGCTGACTCCGAAATCTTCAGTGAGGTGAAAAAACCTTTTGTGTGTCTTGCATTCAATCCATATTCATTGAGTCTTCGTCTTGCAGTTTTTATGACATTGTAACATTTCGGACAACTCAAAGGGGGTTTTCTTACTTTGATCTGGTCTTTCAACGTGAGAGCCCGTTTCCATAAGTCTACGGAGACAACGACCAAAGAAAAATGAAGAAGAATCAACTTTCAACACAAAAATAAACGAAAACAAATTGAGAAAAACAGAGAAAAATGCAAGATGTTATAAAAATGTGGATATCTCAAGAATGGTACAAGTTAATTTGCTTTTAAAAAAAGCAAAATACTCAGGAAACGTCCGGCTACAGCACTGTATAGTTTTCAGAAGCCTCATATATCTGGTATTGCCCGCAGAAGGCGTTAAACTGTAATAAAAAAACCCAAAAATTTAAACGCCCTATACAGCATGATGCATTTCTTTTTTTGAACATCTCATTGTAGTATGATATTCGCCAATAGAAGAGCTACTAACAAAAAAAAACATTCAAATCGGACAATTGGTTGCGAGGATATCATGGCTAATGCATATGTAATATATTTGGTTGATATCAATATTGGAATTTGCCAATAAATCAAACACTCGTTCAACATAAGGTTTTATTTCATACTGACTATAATGAATGCGTAAAATTCAAAAGCATCCTTAGCGCATACGCATAATGGGTACTTATCCAAACTTATATCTAATATATTACAATATCTCTCCCTTTTTAAAGAACATATATATTTTAATAAATAAACTACATTTTCACATATATACAAGTCTTTCTATTGGTTTCTCTGTAATTTAGGTCTCACATTCGTTTCACCATTCGTTTCACAATCATTCAATTTTTTTTCAGGGTCATTAATTGTATCGACATTATTTTGATCTTGAATTGTCAAGTCTATCTCCTGGAAAAATTTCCATTGTCCTCTAACAATTTCGAATCTCTGAATTTCAATTTATTAATTTGATTCAAATGTCTTTTTCATGTCACATTATTGAGTTCTAGAATCTGTACAAGATAAATAGACTTGCCAATTTGTTTATAAATAATTGCTTTATCCATTTCGGTTTATCAACACTTCTATAGTCCCTAACGGTTACAATATCTCCTACATTGAATTTTATAAATCTCTTTCCCCTATGATAAAATTTTTGTTTGGCCTGCTTTGCTAAGACCCGACCTTTCCAATCTTCTGAACTTTTTACCTCCCTGACGGCTTTAAGATATGATATCTAGTGCGCAGTTTTCTTCCAAACATAAGTTCCGCTGGACTTTTTCCAGTTGTACTATGTATAATATTCCTATAGTCGAATAGAAAATTACTTAAGATTGTATTAATTGATTTATCGCCGACGTTTGCGAAATTATTTTTCAATGCATTTTTTACTGGTTTCACAGCATTTTCTGCTGCACCGTTGATGAGGGGTTACAATAGACAATAGACAAACATTTATTCAGATTTTTGTATTTACATGTCAGTACATGGTACCTTCATTTATGGTACTTCAATGTTACATTAATGGTTTCTACCTAGTATCAGCCACATTTTGGTATTTTATATATTACATATTTACAATATTTAAAAGTTTCAGATTTTAGATCCGATATTTTACTTAAATATTTCATTGTTTATACAGGAAAAGAAAATAAAAACCTGTTTGGGATAATTGTGTGGGTAAGGATTATTTACAGTGGGTGTGGGGTTTGTACAATATTTACAGTATTTACAGTTTGTTAATGAATTTTTGCAACCATATTTGAAAGTTGTCCATTAGCTTTTGGACTCCAGTCGCCCTCCGCTGGACGAAGTCAACCACGCACGTCGAGTAGGTCGTCAGCAGGTGTGGGCTGACCAGTGTTGCCGACACATAAAATTTTAAATCAGCAACTCTATGACTCAAAAATCACCAGATTTAAAAAAAAATCACCAGATTCGAGAAATTCCGCAATGTAAAATTGTGAACAAAAATAAAACAAAATGTGGAAAAAATTATTTTGAAATAAATAAATAAAATGTACTATTTCATAAACAAAAACATTTTATCATCAACTATAATAGATTTCAAGCGAATATATATAATATATATACAATTTTTTTTTCATAGATATGGTTATCACATTTGTTCATCATGCTATTAGAAATTTCAAAGCTGAAACAATGTTTCCCATTATTCTTTATGTATGCTTTAGAGTGGAGAATTCCACTGAGGGTGTCAGAATTAAGTCTATTTCTGGTTTTTGTTTTATTCATATTCACCTGACTGAACACTCTCTCAACACAAGCACTGTGTGTGGTAAGGTGAATATGAATTGAACTAATTGCATCAAATTGGGATATGCCTTTGTGCCATCGCCCTTTTCCATTTTACTAACTTTTTGCCAAAATTTCAGCATATCTTCTTCCTTTAAATTCTCGAGAATATCACTGTTCCTCAACAATCTCCATTCTGGATCTAAGGCATCGATTCAGGTTTATGTCGTCGTATGAGTAGACACGTTTTAAGTTGCTCCGTTGTTGAAAAGATTATTTCCAGATTGTTTCCTCATTTTTCAATTTGGAATAGAAACTATTTTCACGTTGGTAACCATCGACCCTAAGAATATGGCCAATACAAGAAATAAAGTAGATTTGCAGTCTACTGTTAAGGAAACAATTAAAGAATTGTTGTCGAACGAAGAATTTCTTAACAAAATTTCAGACATTATCACTGATAAATTGGAACAAAAACTGAAACAGATGGAGGAAAAGATAAATGCCATGAGTGATGAGTTGGAAGAACATAAACGTACCATTCGAAATTTACAACAGGTTAGTGATGAGAAGATTAAGAAATTGGAATTGTACAATGACCGTATACAACAAGAACAAAGGTCAAACAACATTTGTGTACATGGGCTCCCAGACGAACCGGGGGAAAATTTGAAAGATAGGCTTACCAATTATTCGGTCGAAACTTGAAGTTCGTTAGATAACGAGAAAGACTTTGATAGATTCGGTTAAGTCGAGTATATACGAGGAAATAATCATTGTTATAGAGTTGGAAAGAGAATTGTCATATATGACTTGTTATAGAGTTGGAAGATTTCAGAGTCGAACGTTTCAAAACCTAAGCCAATTATTGTGAAATTCGCAAGACATGACAGCAAAATCAAGATATTGAAAAATTGCGGTCATTTAAAGGGTTCAAAATTATTTTTATCTGAAGATCTCACTATATATCGTAGAAAATTATTGATGGAAGCTAGGGAAACTTTGGGACGTGGAAACGTTTGGACGTCAGAGGGCAATGTTTACGCTAAAGTCGGAGGAAAATATATCAGAATTAATGAATTTGAGGACATACCCACAGTGATCTGATGAAAAGAATGAATTTTTATACTGATTTTTTTTATTCAAATAGTTTTTTTCTGTCTGAATTTTGAATATTTTTTATGGACATGTTTTTGGTTTATAAGGTTGCGGAGCAACTTCCAGTGTTACTGCTCTTATTTTTTAGGTCCACCTTAGAGAAAACGAATCTTGCGTGATTCTCGCTGAGGATGATAGATTTGTTAGATGATTTAGAGAATCATGTTGAGAGAGAGACTGAGGTGTGTGGGAGTCTGGGTGAGAGTACATTGAGCTTGGGTGGTAAGAAGCTATGTAATATTTTGCATATGAATATTAGAAGTATAAAAAAACATTTCGATGAATTTGTTTTGTACATTGAATCGGCGAATATAGAAAAAATCGATTTAATTGTTCTCACGGAGTGTTGGCAAATCCACGATTTGAATGATTTCAAATTACCAAATTTTGATATTCTTCATAATAGTTCTAATTTCAACCAAAGCGATGGAGTTATCGTATATGTCAGAAAGACGATTAATTTTGAAACTAAAATTCATAAACTTGCTGAGACTAATCTTTTGGAAATTGTGTTTACATCGAATCAAATTACGCATACTGTAACAGCATGTTATCGTCCACCTTCAACGAATTTGATTGGGTTTCTGGGGGAGCTTGAAAATTATTTAGTCGGGTTGAAGGAGTCTGATGTTAATATTTTTTTGGGCGATATTAATATAAATTTGCTCAACAATACTGATAATAATGTTATAAAATATACCAACATCATGGAACATTTGGGATTTTTTTCATATTGATAAACCAACTAGGGTAACACCAACGTCTAGTTCATTGATTGATCATATCTTTATTAAAACTAAAAATGAAATTTCCAGAAAAATTGTTATTTATAGTTCAATAGTAACTACTCACATGACGGATCATTATTCATTGTTACTTTCACTCTGTAATAAAAATCCGGTGAAGCAAGATAATGCTGCAACCACGACAAAGTTTCGATCAATTTTGGATGAAAGAAAGCTTGAGAAAAAGCTTAGGGGGGAGTCTGGGGAAGATGTCTTGACCAGAGCAGAGTGTAATGAGGCATTTGAATTTTTTATCAAAAAGCTGTCTAAGTATGTTACTGAATGTTCAAAGAAGAAATGTATGAGGGGAAAAATCAGACATATCTGAAACCGTGGATGACACAGGGACTTCTTGTTTCGATCAGGGAAAGAGATAGGTTAAAGAGGAAATACTTGAGATCATTACAGTAGAATCTCGGGAAGAATATAAAAAGTATCGCAACTTTCTTAATAACCTTATAAAGATGACAAAAAACTCGTACTATGAGGATAATATTAGGCAGCCAGGAAATAATTACAGAAAAATCTGGCAACACATAAATGAAATAACCAACATTTCGGACGGCAGGATGAAGGGTGATGATTATAATGTAGTTGATGACCGGGGCGAGCTTTTGAGGACGGATGAGGAGAGGGCGAATCATTTCAATATTTTTCGCGAACATCGGCAGAAAAATGGCTAGTAGAATAAATAATAAGAATATTCCTAAGATGAGTCAGAGTGAAACTAGAGTTTGCGAATCATTGTTCCTAAAACCAGTTGAAGATAATGAATTAGTGGATGTCATTTCTTCATTGAAAAATAATACCTTTTCTGGAGTTGATAATATTTCCGTGAAACTCATAAAGCGATTCCACCAATTTTTTCTTGTTCCCCTGCGTCACATACTGAATTTGTGTTTCACCAATGGCAACGTCCCTGATTCTTTCAAACGATCCAGAACACATCCATTATTTAAAGGCGGAGATAAAAAAGATGTCACAAATTACAGACCGATCACAGTAATAAATAGCTTCGCTAAAATTTTCGAGAAATGTGTTAAAACAAGACTAGTCCGCTTTTTAGAGAAACATAATATTTTGTCCCCTCGACAATTTGGTTTCAGACAGAATAGATCTACTGAGGATGCTCTTAATGTCCTAGTGAGGAATATTGTGGAGAGCTGTGATCGTGACGAAAAATGCCTATCCGTGTTCTTGGATCTCGCGAAAGCGTTCGATACAGTCGATCATAATATATTGTTGAGAAAGTTGGAACATATAGGGATTAGGGGGGTGGCATTGACTTTGTTTGAGCATTATCTGTCCGGTAGAAATCAATGTGTCCAAATAAACAGCTCTTTTAGTGAATCTATACCTATCACAATAGGTGTCCCCCAAGGAACTGTTCTCGGACCAATACTGTTTTGGATATATCAATGATATTTTCAAGATTGCTGATATGGAAGCTATAATTACATCTTATGCAGATGATACAGTTTTACTTTTCATGGGGGACACATTGGACTCTGTATATAAAAAGGCAGAGGTAGGTTTGGGGAAGATTTCTTGTTGGCTGTGCGCTAATTTACTGAGTCTTAATATTCAGAAAACAAAATTTATGACTCATTCTTCAGCAATCAAAGGCCAGCCCTCGCGGAATGTTTTGCAGATTCATAATTGTGATGTGTAGTGCGAGCTCTCCTTGTTCTTGTCCAGTTATTTACAGAACAGATACTATAAAGTATCTAGGGATTATGCTGGATCAATATATGCGTTGGGATGTACATGTGAATTATTTGGTGGAGAGGCTGAGAGAAAGATGATCTACAAGTTTTATCAGCTTAGAGCTATTCTTGATAGAAAACTATTAATGATGGTGTATGATTCTCTAGCAGAATCTATCATCAGATATTGCATAACCGCATGGGGTGGGCTCACAGAGAGTTCTCTTCACAGGCTCAATATTACCCAGAAGACAATAATAAAGATAATACTCAAGAAGAATAAACGATTCCCAACAGAAACTCTTTATAAAGAATCCGGTCTGTTAGACGTTCGAAAGTTATTCATTTTCAGAACTTTGATGCGGATGATGGTGAAGTTTTCAGCGGAATTTTTGCGGTGCTGGGTTGGTTGCGACTCGTTCAAGACTCAACATGGATTTGACTGTACCATTCTGTAGAAAAGCTGGTACACAGCGCTTTTTCCCATATCTGGGACCCAGATTGTATAATCTGTTACCTACTCATTTGCGAGGTATTACAACTAAGAGTAGATCGCGTCAATTGCTGTTATTTATTGTGGAAAATTTCGATGTTTTCAGGGATTTGTTTTAGTTTTTTCTTTTTGTTTGAACGCTCTCTCACTAGCTCCTGCACATTTCTGTCTCCTGTGAAGTTTAATATTGTAATTATTTGTTGATTTGTTAATATGGTTATTTGTTATGTTTGGATCAACAACACAACACAAGCCTAGCTTAGGTGTTTGATCCAACCAAATATGTACTGAATATTGTATATTTTCCTGAATAAAATTGTTTGTCTAATTGTCTATTTATATCACCAATAAATTTCTCAAAATTTTGGACACACTCAGTGGTCCCAATGTAATGATGTTAGATATGTTCGGAGGGTGCAAAAAATCCAAATACTTCAATGCTTGAGCAAAATCTGAATTGAAAGGAAAACGTTTCATAATCTGACTGATTAATTCTGAATAAAACTCCAGACATCTTTTTCTGAATTCAGATTTTCTGAATCATTGAATTCATTGCCAACAAATTTTGCTGCCAATTTCGGCCCCAAATAAATGGCATCTAGCTTTAAAAAACAATCTTGGACTTTTATAGTCTATGACAGCCAAGTCAGCATTCTTTAGGAATTCAGGTTTAATATAAAATTCCAAGATTGTTTTTACAAGGGTCGTAATGGTACTATGCAATAAATATAATTTCGGTGATTCGGCCTGAAATTCTACATTTACATTCATAATATATGGCAGAATGAACTCCATAAATTCAGGTAACATAAGTTTATAGGATCACACAATCTATTGAAAATAATTTCAGATGCCTGTATTCTATCTACTAAATATTCTGACTGGAAATATAACTTCAAAGCTTCGAACTGTTCCACAACACGTTGAACAACTGATAACAAAGAAAGCCATCTAGTTTGGCAATTTTGTAATAGTTGGTGTGGTTTTACTTCAACAAAATTGTTGAAATTGTTTAAAATCCATTTTTCTCTTGAAGCTATATTGGAAATAAGTATATATATATCTCACTAGATCTTCTGAAACTCTAGGTAATTTCAAACAGGCGTAAGATGCACAGAGAGCTAGTGAACGACATGTACATTTTACGACCACCAAATCGGTACATCCTTTCTTAATAAAGTTTGAACTGAATGATTTTCTCCCATCATAGTATTTGCACCATCAGCGCCAAAACCAATTAATCCAGATCTATAATTTACTTGATGGCTATTGAAAAAATTGACAATTGCTTGATAAATACCATTTGCAATAGCATCAAGAACAGGGATTAATGCTAAGAATCGGTCATGAACAATTAAGTTTTCCACAACTCTAACAACAATCACCAAGTTTTTCACACAAGAATGATCAGTCGATTCATCAATAAGAATTGAAAATTTTGTAGATTTCATTTTATCAACCAATGAAGATAGTGAAGAATAACCCAAAACATTTTTAATAATGGCAGTGCATTTTGTGCGCTTCAAACTGATATCTTTGGCAGCTCCAGGATATTTACAAGCTTCTTTATCAATTCTCCGAGATGATCAACACTGGTTATAGCAATGTTATGTTCCACAATGAATGAGGCTAATCGTATTTCTTGTTCTTGAGTTTTTTCTTTTGAGGTTGGTTGTTTGTGAAAAACCTCATTTGTGAGATTGGTTGCTGCAGTTTTACAGAAGAAGCTTTCTGTATGTGTTTTTTCGTATTTTCGTGCTTTTGTACAGATGCAATTCCACCTTGCAAATCGACGTTACAACATTTACAAAAAAAATAGTTGTTTCCCAATTTGCTGGGTTGAATCCAAGTAAAATTATTTTCCCACCGGGAATTGTATTTGTGCTTATAATTCTTCTTTTGATGTGTTTTGTATTTGTATCTGATGAATCTGTGTCTACATCTTCTACAAAAAAGGAAAGTCATTACTTATTCTGTTAGATTTGACCTTCACAAATTATACCTAAAAAATCATCACCGCAATCACCCATCGTTTTATTCCTTTGTGTTTTTGTAAGGTTCAAAAAACTGTTTAGGTTTAGCACTATACAACAGAAAACAAAACTCTTCGACACACCATAGAACACAGAACGCCATAGAACATACATATATAACATAACCTCATAACCACAGATCGGAGATTAGATTTAAAACCACAGATTATTGTGTTCAAGAGTAGTCTTTCTTGACTATGATGGAATAATATTCCGAAATCGATAGCCGAAGATTTATAACAACAATAGTAGTGTGTTTTATTTTATTTTACACTTCTTGATTAGTCTTTCTTGATCTTTGATTGTGTTAAAACCATAGACATAGAGGTCTATGGTTAAAACTGAAGATAGCAACTAGGCTACGTGGGCGGCAAGGATAGAGATCTTCTGTTTCTCAGATTTTCATGAAGGAAACAAAAATCACCAGATTTCACAGAAAATTGAAAAATAATCACCAAATCACCAGATCGACATGAAAATCACCGAATCTGGTGATAAATCACCAGCATTGGCAACAGTGGGGCTGACCCGTACTGCTGACCATGAAGCATCGAGGTGGTAGCAGGCTCCGTCTTCTGCAGTGGCTGGCTAGATTCCTCTGGCTTCTGGGTCAACTATGTTTATCTCTGAAACAGAAATAATTTTAAGAATTGTGTCCTTGTTGTTGGAAAATTGGAAGGAATTGGTAAGGAAGAGGATGTGGGTGGTGTGGGTTGATGTTGTGATTTCTGATTCTGGTTATGCTTTTGAGGATTTCATTCCCGCGGCACTGTTTCGTGTAAAACTTATTTGATGTTTGATCTATATACTCTCTAATTGTGGGGAGTTGTGTGATTTCATGGAGTGTGGTAATTCGGGTAAGGATGGATTTGCCGGTAATTTGCCTAAGGATTTTGTTCTGGAAGATTTGCTTGGGTCTGAGCGGGAAAGGTTTGATGTGACAAAAGGTTGGAGCTGCGTATGTTATTAGGGGTCTTATGAGGGATGTGTATATGAGTTTTTTGTTTTTTTGATGGAGTTTACTATTGCTGCACAGTAGAGGGTATAATTTTTTCTTGGCTACGTGTCCTTTGTTCAGTGCGTTTTTGATGTGTTTGTGGAAGTTGAGCCTGTTGTCAAGCTCAACTCCGAGGTATATGATTGTGTCTTTAGGTATGATTTCGTGATTTTTCAGGTTAATTGGATTGGTGATTGTTTTATTAATGACCCTCCTGCTGAATACTATTGTTTCGGTCTTTGTTTCGTTCAGTTTAATTTTCCATTTTTTGTAATATTTCGTCAGTGTTTGGAGATGTGATCTGATTTGATTGTTAGCTTCGTTTGCGTCTGGCGCATGGGCATATATGGCCGTGTCGTCAGCGAAAAGAGCTGTTTTTGTTTCAGTGTGTTTTGGTATGTCCTGGACGTAGATATTGAACAATCTGGGCCCGAGGACAGATCCCTGTACAATGCCTGCCTTGATTAACTTTCTGTTTGATAACGTATTTCCAATCTTCACACGGAAACTCCTGCCACTTAGATAAGAGTGTATCAGCCTTATCAGGAATGTGGGAAAGTTGAGCCCAATCATTTTATAGATTAGACCATCCACCCACACTCTATCAAAGGCCTTCTCTATATCCAGTGACAGCATAACCGTGTGATTCTTTTCGTTAAAGTTATTAATGATGTCATTTATTATTCTGCATAATTGTTGGGTTGAATTATGCCCCTCTTTGAAACCAAATTGGTGGCAGTCCTGTATTTTGAGTTTCTGTATGTTGGTCTTGAGTCTTGTCATTATTACTTTTTCTATTACTTTGCTTATGTGCGAGAGGAGGCTGATTGGTCTGTAACTTTTAGGGGATTTATTGTTTTTGCCGGGCTTTGGGACTGGGGCTATTATCGCCGTTTTCCACTGTTCCGGCCAGTATTGATTTTTAATTATTGCGTTAGTTATGTATGTTAATTGTACGGTGGCTTTTTTGGTCATATTTTTTATTAGTCTGTTGTCAATTTGGTCTATCCCAGGGGCTTTGTTGTTAGGTAGTGTTTTGATTATTTCTCGTATTTCCCCTGGGTTTGTCAAGTTAGTTGGGTCCGTGTTAGTTGTTTGATTGTTTTGTATAAAGTCGGTTACAGTTCTGGTTATTTCGTCCTGTTCATTGCTGTTATTGTCTTCTATTTCATGGTTTTTTACAAATATGTCTGCTAGTAGGTCCGCTTTTTCTTGTTCCGTGCAGTATTCCTTGTTCTGTTCGTCTTGTAAGTGCCGTTTCACATGGAGCGTATCATCAGCGCTGACCATCCGGACGAATAACCAAGTACCATGCAATAAATGTAGCATTTCACATGAAGCGCGGATGATCGGAGCGGTTGATTCCATCCGACGGCCATACGACGAGCCCTTGCTGACGGCGTATGTCGGTTAACGCACGAGCCATTATTGTTATGAGGGATTTCACATGATTCACTGACGATCAGTTGCGTACCAGCTTATATTGCTTTCTGTGTGGCCGATTGCCGGCAGATTAGGTTAGGTTAGGTGACAACTGACAACGGAGGATCCGCCGCATGTGAAGACAACACATCGAAACGGATCATCAGCGCTGAATTCCTATGCTGACGGTCAGCGCTGATCATACGCTCCATGTGAAACGGCACTAATATGGGAACGGGTGCGTATTTTTTGTTGAAAGTTTGAGTGGTTTTCCATAGTGAGTTGTCTTTTGTGTTCAAGTTGGTGAGTTTCTCTTCCCATATTTCGTTTCTATGTTTTGTTATGTCCGTCTGTATGTCTCGAGTGAGTTGATATAATATTTCTTTGTCTGCTGGTAATCTATTGATTTGCCATCTTTTTCTTACTCTATTTCTATATTTAATCTTGTTTATGATATTGTCTGGTAGTTTGTCTATTTTTTGTTTGATGGGGGTTTTTCGTGTAGTCTTGTCTCTGGCGTATAACAGCGCGTCCGTTAGTTTCTTTATTTCTTGTTCTATCTTGTCGTTTGTGTCGATGTTGTTGTTAATTGTTATTTTCTGGTCCAGTAACTGTCTGAATTTTTTCCAGTTCGTATTGGCGTAGTTGTACGTCGTTTTAATGGGTGTCTGGTCCAGTTGGTCTATGGCTATTGTAAATATAACTGGGTTGTGGTCTGAATTTAATTGTGGGGATGATTCTAAGTTTGTAATGTTCGTTATGTTTTTTGCAATAACTAAGTCTATTGTCGATGGTGTGGAGTTGTTCGTTGGGTAATGCGTCGGTCTATTTGGGTAGTGTAAGTTACAGTCGTTTGTGTTCTGTATGAATTTGTTCAAAATTATACCGTTTGAGTTTCTAGAGGGGCAGTTCCAGTTTTCGTGGCGGCTGTTGAAATCTCCAATCACTAACGTTTTGTTTTGCTTTGTAAGGCGTTTTAAGCAGTTGAGGGTCATTTTGTTTGATGGTCTATTGTATGCTCCTATTATATGTATGTCGTTCGAAAGCTTGATTCCTACGTTCTCTACTGTGCAGTTGGTCTTTATGGTTTGTGTATATTTGATGGGGGTTTTTATTAGGATAACAACTCCCCCATAAACAGTGCCGTCGGGTCTATCCTGTCTGGCTACCTGGTAGCCTGGGATGTAAAATTTGTCAGCATCTTTGAGTCTCGTTTCATTGATTATGAATATGTCTATTTGATTTCGATTCAAAAAATTTGAGATTTCAAAGTGCTTTTTACTTACACCGTTAGCGTTCCAGGTAGCCAGTTTCAGTTTAAGCATTGGTTAAATCGTTGAAAAAATGGAAGGAAATCATTTTCTTTTCTGATTGACTGTTAGCGTTTCTCATTTTTCTGTTTAGTTCAGTTATACTTTGTAAAAATTCATTAACATTTATGTGATTATTCAATTCTTCAAATTGTTTTTGTATCTCGTTAAAAATAGACTTAGCTTGATCGTTTGTTTCTTGTCTTCTGGGTTCAGCTTCAGGTTTCTTTTTATTCTCTGCTGCCCTGGCTTCAGCTCTGGCTCCCAGATGTTCGTCTTGGGTGGTGGGGCTTCTTGGAATCTCTGCTTGGTGACTGGCTGTTGCCTCTGGTTTGCCATTTTGTTGATCTCTTTCTTCTCTACTAGGGTGATGTAGGTGGCATGTTTAATGTGTCTCTCTTGCATTGGCGGTTGCAGGTCTTTTGTGCACTCACTGGTGTTATGTTTATCTGCACATTTCAGGCATTGGGGTTGGCGATGGCAGTTTGAGGTGGCATGTCCCCATGCCTGACATCTATGACATTGTGTCATCTCTCTGTTTGATTGGTATCTGTACCACCTCACAATCGTATAATTTATTGTACGAATTTTTTGTACTATCTGTTTAAGGGTGACTGTGTTATCAGTCACCACAAGGTACGCTGGGGATATAGTTCCCTTCATTTTATAAACATTTTTCACTGGGATTTTTTCTTTCAATTCTTCATGTATTTGGTTCTCTTCTGGTCCATGCTCTAGTCCTCTAAGTACAAAAGCATAGGTCTTTTCTTCCTTCAATGTAAATGTATGAAATTCTTGGCCACATTCATCAAAGTGGTCCATGAGCTTTTTATAGTCCTGTACATTCTCACAAAATATATTTGAACTATTCCAATTATATTTAATTTCGAAGTTTCCACTGATTTTATTTTTGATTGTGTTCGCTATGTTGTTATGTTCAGCGAATATGCCTTTGATCACTATTGGTGGAGGTCTTTTTGGTTTTTTAATGTTTGCCATACCAGTGGCTGATTCTTCATTCGGGCAGTCCAAGCCATCGAATGTATTCCTTATTATAACTTTGTAAGGTGGTCTCTGCTCAACTTTTTGTAGTTTGCTGCCTCCTGGGTGACTTACTTTTGGATCTGTACAATCTAGTACTCTTTTTTTCTTTTTGTTTCGTCTCGGCTCCTGAGACGGGTTTTCTATCTCACTTTCTGATCTCTCGATGTCCATTTCATTGCAGCTAATTTCACTTTCATTGTCTTTGAAATCGCGCTTCGCGTCGCGTGATGCCATTTCGATTAGTTTTTGGATAATTAGTTCTTTATTTGTATCCCGCTTAAGAGCGGTTTGTACTTTTGGAGCACTATGTGCTCTTTTCTCGATTTTTCCCACTTTGTTTGCTATTGTTTTTGACTTAACACTATTATGGAGTCTCTATCTCACTAATAAATTTATAAGTTAATCGTTTTTTACATCGATTTCACTTGTTTTATAATAAAATGTCCGAAAAACACTTATTTTGGAGTCTCTGTCTCGTTTTTCACAATTTATTCCTTATTATGAGGGTTGATACGGTGAATATGTCGTATGCTTGATATTATTCTTTTCAAGGAATAATTCAAATTCTCTGGAGCAAAAAGTGGTTATCTGATACTATTTGTTTGGGAATTCCAAACCTGGCGAATAAGGAACGTAATATTTCGCTGGTATTTTCTGATGTTATAGATTTCATTTGAAAAACTTCTAACCACTTAGAAGTGCATGCGCAAAAACATTCGCAGAGGATACTCTGGCCAGCACATTTATATATGTTGCGACAGTCAGGGAACTCTGAAATCTCTATCTGATGTTAGAGTTGATTCTCTTCTGGTAGAAGAATGCAGGAAAGCTCTGCGTGGGCTGGGCTCTGATAACTTTTTGAAAGTGATCTGGTGTCCGGCTCATGCGGATATACCTGGTAACGTCAAGGCAGATGAACTGGCTAGGCGGGGAGCCGGATTAGCATTTGGTCCGGAGCCTTCGCTGCCAATCTGTCGCACATCTGTCAGAAGTTTCTTCAGGAACTGGCTGAACAGGGAATTTTCCTCGGAATGGAGCGCAGGGGTGGGCCTGAGGTGGTCGAGGATTCTCATTGAGAGACCGTCCTCGCGATCTGAGGTCAATAGGCTTCTGCTGCTGGAGAGGAAACAACTCAGTCTGGTGACTGGTGCATTGACTGGTCACCTGTTTAACAAGCATTTGAAGAGAATGGGATTGACGAGCTGCTCCCTATGCCGGTGGTGCAGGAGTACTGATGAAACGGTTGAGCATATTTTGTTCAACTGTGAAACCTTACTGAGTTAAGGTCAACACACCTAGGAAATCCAACACCTTCTATTCCTATGGTGAGAGGGACCACTCCTGGCAGGCTCGCGACATTTCTGTCTTCGTGTCTGAGGAGCTGAGTCTCTGTAGAATGATGCGGGTGTGAACAATGGGCCACTAGGCCTCAGTTCGGCCGGTAAGGCACCGCACAGAGAAGAAGAAGAAGAAGAACCACTTAGAATAAGCGTCAATGATTATGAAAAACTGTCTATTCAAAATGGTCCCATAAAATCTACATGTAATCGTTCCCAAACATTCGATGGTAATGGCCAGCATTCTAACATCGCTTTATTTGGCGTCTTTTAAAAATTAAACAGTTTTCGCAAGTGCGACAAACGTTCATGTCTTTGTCTAGTCCAGGCCACCAAAAGTAAGACCGGGCTAACTTTTCATTTTTACCATTCCCAAATGTGAAGAATGTAAATCGGTCAAAATTAGCTTTCTTAATGAGTTCGGTATAGTTAGTCGGTTGTTCCACAGCAAACAATCTGAATCAATGGTGAGTTCGTTTTTTACTCTTATATAAGGGAGCATTTCTTCCGAAAATATTTTCTGTGGCCACCCTGTAATCAAAAATTCTTTGAGTTTAGTTAAAATGACATCTTTTTTTGTGGCTGATTTAACCGTGTTAAAATCAATTGGGAAATGCTCATTTTTAGTGAAATACATTGTAAATTCAAATCGACATCTTCTATAAATTCATTCGCTTTCATTGGTCTAAGCGATAAAAAATCTATTTTATATTGATAATTGGACAAAATAACGGCCCATCGCCTGAGCCGATTAGCCGAAAACTGGGGAATTGCTTTATGGGGATGAAAAATTGTTAGAGCCTTATGATCCGTTACAAGGATGAATTTACGCCTCCATAAGTACTGATTGAATTTACACAAGGCAAAAATAATTGAAAGACCCTCCTTCTCGATCTGACTCATTTTCTTCTCCCTTTCTAACAAGGTTCGTGAAGCAAAAGCGATAGGTTTTTCATCGCCGTTTGCCATAATGTACGTTATAACAGCGCCAACCCCATACTGACTGGCATCCGTAATTAATTTGATAGGTAAATCTGGATTGAAGTGAGTTAACACAGGAGCAGTTATCAACAATTTTTTACTCGATTAAATGACGAGTCACATCTTTTACACCATTTCCACTCAACCTTGGACTTCAATAAATTATGTAATGGATGTAAAATCGCGGATATATTATTCGGTACAAACTGACCATAATAATTTACCAACCCTAAAAATGATTTCAACTGCGTAATGTTCTCGGGTGGTGGTGCGTTTTCTATCGCTGAAATTTTATTTGGATCGGTATGTAATCCATCTTGGTTTATTATGAAACCTAAATAAGCTATTTCTTTCATAAAAAATGACATTTTTCTCGACTTACTTTCAAACCCGCTTCTTCCAAAATTTTTAATACTTTACAAAGTCTCTCTACATGCTCTTTACGATCCTTTCCTGTTATTAAAACATCATCAAGAAAAACAATTACACCATCAATACCTGATAACATGGCTTCCATGAGCTTTTGAAATTTAGCCGGAATGCTGGCGATACCAAAAGGAGCTCTGTTATATCTGTATAATCCTTTAACGGTTGTGATAGTTACCAATTCTTTAGATTCCTCATCAAGGCATATCTGTTGGTAAGCATTTGAAAGTCCAATTTTGCAAATTCAACACCACCCTGTAATCTGACAAATAATTCATTAATTCTTGGTAACGGAAATTGATCAATTTCAATGCAGGGATTAACCGTTACTTTGAAATCCCCACAAATTCGTATCGAACCATCTTTTTTTAATACTGGAACAATTGGTGTACCCCATGGGCTATAGTCAACTGATTCAATAATCCCTAAATTTTCTAATCTATTTAATTCACGTTCAACTAATTCTCTCATTGCAAATGGCAATGGTCGAGCTCTAAGAATTTAGGTTCTATTTTATCATTTTTCAATTTAATGAGATTACACCTTTATTGAATTTTCCTAAGCCTGGTGCAAAACATTGGAAAATTTTTGTATCAATCCGCCAATATTGTCGGAAGTTTCAATAAAGTTCAATTTCGAAATATTAAGATCGAAAAGATTGAAAAAATCGCGACCCAGCAAAGGCGGGCCTGCAGCGCTTTGTATTATGTAAAAATTCAATATTTCTATTTATCATTAAATTCAATTTCACAATTTATTTTTCCTATCGGGAATATTTTTTCGCCATTATATAAACTAAAAAATTTGTTTGACTTATAAATGACCTTGTCTGGAAAATTCTGTAGATAAAATGTTTCAGGTATAACACTAAAACTAGACCCCGTATCCAAAATGAATCTGTAATCTATTTTTTCAATTGAATTTGAATTTTCAAATGAAAACTGGATCTATATTATGGTTCATTGAAAATAGAATAATCACCTACTTCCAAATAATTTTGTGAATTTTTATGTGAACCTTTGTTCTTATTTACTTTCCTGTTACCTCCTTTAGAACAAACAGTAGCTAAATGTCCTTTTGTGTTGCAAATATGACAAAAACATTCTCGGAAAGAACACTGGTATGAACTATGGTTTCTTCTTCCGCATACATCACACCGTGGAAATTTAGCCATACTTGATGGCTGCTGAGTAAAACTAGAAGTTATTTGTTTATTTTTGTCATCTGTCTTTTTGCGGTGATTGAATTTATTGACACCTGCTGACGTACTCGATGGAATATGCGTCCTGCTCGACCTGGCTCTCGCTCCTGCGTAGAATACTTCGGGCTCCTTTTTCACGTGATGATTGGTAGAAAAATAAAAGCGTTAATTTTTACTCAAAAACACATTTATTGACGGAATCAGATTCTCAAGGAAATAGCATTTGAGACAGTCAAGTGTGGAAAATCACATCAGGCATGTGGTGGCCGAAATCGGTGATGCAGTGCTGGAGGCGCTCTTGGAAGTTCGCGTAGACTCTCTCCAACATCGCTCTCTCAACTTGGGCAACTTCCACGCGAATAGCCTTTTCAATTCGTCCAGAGTTCGGGGCTTGGTCTCGTATACTCTAGCCTTGAGGTGTCCCCATAAGAAAAAATCGCATATGGATAAATTTGGGGACCGGGGAGGCCAATGAACATCGCCAAACCTGGAAATAAGGCGACCAGGGAAGAGAGGGCGAATAACGTCCATTGATGCTCTGGCTGTGTGGGCGGTCGCCCCATCCTGTTGGAACCACACACGTCGGATTGGAACACGTTGCCGTCGTAATTCGGGGATAAAGAAGTTGTTGATCATTTCGACGTACCGCTCTGAGTTCACGGTACAGCACGACCATTAACGTCTTCGAAGAAGTAAGGGCCAATGATGCGAGTTTGCGATACAGCGCACCAAACCGTAACTTTTGGGCTGTGCAGCGGTCTTTCGTGTAAGTGTTGCGGATTTTCATTAGCCCAATAACGGCAATTCTGCCGGTTAACCATGCCGTTGAGGTGAAAGTGGGCTTCGTCACTCATGAACAAAATGAGGTTCTCATTTTGATCGATCAGTAAATAAATGCTAGGAACACACGAGTCTAACGGCACCTTCCCCACTTCTCTCGTCCTCAGTGGGGGAAAGTTATGCCCATCTGAAAAACGTCCGCCCTCCGTGCCGCACCTTGTAGTTGAGCAGTCTCGAATTCACAACTGGCCGCCATATTTCGAATTCGTGCCCCCCATTCCTTAGCAGATTCACTCTCGGATTTTCGGGCACTATAAAATTTTAAACGCGATGCAAAAACTGTTCGTACTGGCTTAAAATATGTATTCAGCACTTGTACTAATTCTTCGTATGATTTAGAGACACCGCAGACTGCAGACTTTTTATCGGCCGATAGTATAGTTAGGTTGGGCTGAAAGTGCGCACACCGAGCAAACTTGTTAAGTTGGCTCGGTAGTCGGTATGCGCATTTTCAGCCCAACCTGACTAAACTATCGGCCGATTAAAAGTCTGCAGTCTGCGGGGCCCCTTACGTTCTGGTTCCATTGGTAGACACAGATCGAATATTAATTGATAAGCATCTTCCGATAACAAATTTACAATATGGCACGTTTCCTCTCATCACTTTCAATTGAATTTGCAATAAAAAAATTTTCAAGTCGCCTTTATGAATTGTCCAATCTGAATTTACAGGATCGAATTCACGTAAACGTCCCACATTTTCACTTTGTGTCGGTTGCACAGCCATTTTGTCTTTTCCAGTAAAAACGAATTATATAAATCGAGACACTGAAAATATTGGGTTCCACTTATGTTTCACTTGCGTGCGAATTTAATTTGAAATTGTCCGGAATGAAACAGAAAAAAAAACAATCCTCGTCGCCACTGTAATATATTTGGTTGATATCAATATTGGAAATTGCCAATAAATCAAACACTCGGTCAACATAAGGTTTTATTTCATACTGACTACAATGAATGCGTAAAATTCAAAAAGCATCCTTAGCGCATACGCATAATGGGTACTTATCCAAACTTATATCTAATATATTACAGCATAAAATACAAGAGTTGATAAAAAGTTGAATATCTCTGGACGACTTCAAGATAAATTGGTTTTTAAAAAAAACAAAATAACCAAGAGATACTAGGCTACTACGCTTTATAGTTTTTATATGCCTCAGCAACCTGGCATTGCCCACAGCGCGCTGCACCTCATAGGTTCTAATAAGATTCTCCTTACTTACAAAATTCGCAATCATCCTGGCGCATTGAAAACTCATGTAGGATATAGAAAATAGTACAAATGTTTCATAAACCAAAATTTATTGTACAAGTATTTCATGAAAAAATAATATTCGACTCACAATATGAAAATGTTAGTTTCATTCATCTTTCTCGCACAGAATGAGATTATATTTTATAATTTTATCAAAAAAACATTGAAATAACTTTCAGGAACTATCCTGATAGTTTGGCAGTCTAGTTTATTGTCTTGAAGAATGTGACATTCAGCACAAATTGAAATCACGTGTCCCAAACACAAGTATTTCCGCACTTGGCACAGGAATATTTTGTGTTTTTGCGTTCTTTTTTGTGTGACAGGGGCTACACAATTTACGTTTTTGTTTTCTTTGTCTTGCGGAGGTATTGGTTCGATGCGTTGTAGGGGCTGCTTAGTCACCTCTGCCAACCTGAAGCGTAGGGCCATGGTTAGATTCTTCTTTCGTTTATTCCGCCGAACCATTTCTTCCATAATCAAAATTTTGGCTAATTCTCGTAGAAATGCCCTTCTGCTGGTCACTGAATAGCCGGTTCCCTGTGTATATTATTTGCGCATTTATGCCTGCCACGTTGAGTGCAGAAAAAAATAACCATTGGCCAACGACGACACATTTCTAGCCACGTTATAGCTTGCACACAACTTATCAACCGTATCTACCCCTCCTTTATTCCTATTGTGAAATGTAATTATTTCAGTTTTTGGCTAATCCAGTCTCCTCATCTATTGCATCGTCGAAGTGCAAGCTGAATATAAGGATTGCATTTTTATTTTTGCGAGGAACATACGAAACTATTGTACCTTCTTTCCTGAAACCAAAAAGACTTGAATTTTGTCCCGTTTTGTGATATTTCTAAACTCTGGTGGAATCTGCCATTTATTTTTCTTCAGGGTGCCAACGAGTGAAATCCTTTTTTCGGCCATTTCACTCAGAAGGGGAACATCGTTGAACCAATTGTCAATGGTAAGATTGCGACCAGTATTGACTATTGGAGTCACATTCTCCGAACAACATCTGCACATTGATTACTGATACAATACGGTCCTTCCGGTTGTTTGCCAGCATAAATTTCCATATTGGTAGTGTAGTACATTGGAATCAACAAGAGAGAATATTTTGATTCCGTACTTCGCAGGTTTCGATGGGATATACTGCCGAAAACTACACCCCACGGAAGGCTTCTAATTTTTCGTCCAGTGTCACATTCTCCCTGGAGAATAACTTTTTTTGCAATTATCTACAAAACTAGTGAATATTTCTCTTATTGGTGCCAATCTATCAACCAGTCTTCTTCCAGTGCGTGTTTCCTTGTCATCAAAACGAACACATCTCATTAAAAATCTGAAACGTCTCAACGACATCGTGAGCCTGAATGACTCGACACCATCTCCATCAGTACTCCAGAGATCATCTATGTTTAGTCTTGATGCGTGATAAACACCAGCTAGGTATAGTAAGCCTATAAAAGCTTTCATTTCGGAGAGGTGCGTTGGGCGAGCATCTCTGAGACGTTCGAAAGCAGGTCTCACTTGGTCAATATACAGGGTTGGGATAAAGTTCGGCACCAAATTAATATCTTTAAAACGGAACGGACGATAATTTTGAAATTTGGCAGCTGAGTGTAATGGACCACAATGCATTTGATGAGCATATTTTCATTAATGAGATACTTCCGGTTTAACCGGAAATGACCAAAAATTTTTTTATTTAAATGGGACACCCTGTATATTTCTGCTGATTCTGAAAGAGCACTTTGTTTCGGATCTGTCCATACCAGGTTCCATGTAAAAATTATCTGTAAAAAGAAGAATTGAGACAAAGGATTCTTGATGAATGTGCAGTAATACATGGAAAAGTCTTGAGAAAAGTTACTCAAGAATTTGTTAATAGACTGGCATATTGTCAGGAGGTGAATGGCAAGCACTTCGAACATTTAAAATGATTTTTTTAAATTATTTCTAATAATTTTTTTCTACTAGTAAAAAGCTGAATTTCTTCTTTTTATAGATTTTCATAAAAAATACGTCATGAAAAGCAGAAAAGAGTTATCTACTACAAAGTATTTGTTTCATTTCTCACTATTGATACAAATAACAACGATTTATTTATTTGAATGGATTTTTTCTCAAATGTACGAAAAGACTTCTTCTTTTAACAGAGAATTTTTACATGGAACCCGATATGGACAGATCCGAAACAAGGTGCACTCTCAGAATCTGCAGAAATATACAGGGTGTCCCATTTAAATAAAAAAATTTTTAGTCATTTCCGGTTAAACCGGAAGTATCTCATTAATGCAAATATGCTCATCAGATGCATTGTGGTCCATTACACTCAGCTGCCAAATTTCAAAATTATCGTCCGTTCCGTTTTAAAGATATTAATTTGGTGCCGAACTTTATCCCAACCCTGTATTGATTGGTCCATGTCACAATCGAGTTGACCATTGATTGATCAAGAGGAGATGCATGCGTCCAGAACGGATTTGCTCTACTTGCATCTCCAACGACACCTGGAAGGTGAACTAAATAAATTTTGCCTACTGCATCTTTTTCTATTTGTTACAGGATTCTTATTCCACGAAATGAGTCCACGACTTTTTATTCCTTATCTGCTTAGCTGTGAAATATGACTCCGAATCATCATTTATTTCATCTTCCGAAGACTCATCGTAGCTTTGCTCAGAAGTAGAATTTTCTACACGCTCTTGCACGTCATCTTGGCTGCTAGTATCAGACACATCGTCAAACTTTTCATCTTGGTCGAGCACCTCATCAAACAATGACAGAAGTCTATCTACGTCATGCTCATTGTCCAAATTGTAGTTATTTTTTTTGAAGCCATCCTGAAACAACAGAGAAAAATTGAAACGCGTATATCGCGCTGGACCTAGCAGGTGAATTTCCGTTTTGATCTTATCATTTTAGAGTGGATTGAAATGAACTTATTTATGGATGTTTACTGATATAATTGATAAAATAGTAAATAAATTATTCGAAAATATCAAAAAAGCAAAACTTACATCACTAGTCGCGTTGATCCTATGGGGTGATTCGATACGCACTGCATACGCGGTTATCACAACTGTGCCGACGCAAGTACTGACTACTAGAACAACCCAAAGTAGGAGGCTATACGGGAGGAGAGGGCGCCAAACCGCCGTATGTAAAGTGGGGTTTACATTATATCACTTTTGAGGGTACATCCAAAGTGAAGCACTCAGAGTGAAATCATCCAGGGTGATCATCCTCGTTTACATATTTTCTACAGTTTGCTGGTTTCACCTCTCGCGTGCACAGTGTTCGTGTCTGTGAAAAGTGATGTCTCGTTCAAGAAGAAATCAAAAAATTATACGCAGAGGCATTGCCTTAATTTCACGTGGACTGCTGCATGAATTGAATGCTATTATATCACGTAAACGTGTTCAAAGACGTGTGGTGGGTGAAGCCATGGGTTTCAAGGAGGACAAATCTGGGAGCTTCGTCAACCCTGTTAAGAGAATGGGCAGAGAAAATCCTGAGGTGTATAGAAATCATTTAAGAATGAACGAGGAGCAATTCGCATATCTTCTAGACAAAGTAACTCCGTTGATAAGAAAAAAAGATACTTGGTTCCGAGAAGCTTTAAGCCCTAAAATAAAACTGCAAATGACGCTACGATATCTAGCGACTGGAGATAATATAGGTACCTTAAGTGCACTGTACAGAATTCCAAGAAGCACATTTCACGGTTTTTGCCTGAGGTATGCAGGGCTATATACAACTGTTTGGCAGATTTTATAATGGTAAGTAGAAATTTAATATCTTGTAGTTTAATTAATTCATAGGTTAACAGAATAAAAAGTTGAATGAATGAATGAAACACATACTTTATTTACATGAAATAGATGGGGTACAAAAAAGAAAAAGAAGAACATTACTTAAAAAAAACAAAAAAAAAAACATTAATTGAACTTTAAAACAGTAGGAGAAAAAAGTATTTAATACCAGCAATAGCAAAAGCTGTCTGCCGGAAGAATAAAAAGTTTACAGTATACAAAGTTTCAAGTAATTTTGAAAATGTTTTTATTTCTATAAAATAACGTAAGATAATTTATTATAAAGCCATTAAATCATCAACTATTATTCTCGCTGAAGAAATGGCATCGGACAAAACATCACTGTTTTCATAATCGTCATCTTTTTCGGTAGATTGGTAGTAATGGTTTTGTGACTGCCGTGAATGTGTGCTGCTTTGCGTTGATGACATCGCAGAGTACGGGCCTGAAGTTGCTATCGACTGTTGATAATCAGCAGGTGACCTGGACGACATGGATGAGACTGGGGGTGTGATGTGAGTTGGAAGAGTCGTTCTTGTGTCATCACTTTCTGTAGCTGTCCTTGACAGATAAGAGCCCTATCTAAGGGCATTTTTTTCAACTGTATAGCAAGGCTGTCACAAAACACGTCGAATTCGTTCAGATCCTGCTTATTTTCTTCCGATAGTGTCTTCAATTGTCTTATTGCATCCTGAACCCTGAAACGGTAGTACTGAGGGAACGTTTACGCCCCTTGTGTTTTTTGGAGTAGTATTCCTAATTTCCGCCGAAGAGGTTGCAATCATATTTGGAGATGTTGCCTCAGTGTCCTGAATGTGTGCTATTTGCTCAGTTTCCTGTTCACGTTGTCCCAAATGTTGGCTATCATCGGTTGCTTTTCCAGAAATGCCCTTTATCGTCGATTCTAACTCCTGAAACAAAGAACATGAAATTACATGAAATCAATCATTCCCGGAAGCAATTGAAAGTTGACACAAATACAAAGCTCTAAAAATAGAATAATGTACACTGTCTAATAATTATTGCTTGTTACAGGTGCCTAACACAGTTGAAAGCTGGGAAAATGTGATGCGAGACTACGAAACTGGACGGTAAGCACGTCACCATCAGGTGCCCTCCAAAAACTGGTTCACAGTATTTTAATTACAAGAAAGATTTCAGTACGATACTATTCGCAATTGTTGATGCCAATTACAATTTCATATACATCGATGTGGGAACCAATGGAAGAGTAAATGACGCTGCAGTATTTGCGAAATCAACTTTTAATGAGGCCTTGCAAAATAATTCACTGAATATACCGGAACAAGGAATTTTTGTCGCTGACGATGCCTTCCCGTTGAGAACCAATATTTTAAAACCATATTCTAGATGTGGTCAGCTAACGGAAAAACAAAAAATATTCAATTACAGACTTTCAAGGGCCCGTCGCGTTGTGGAAAACACATTCGGCATACTTGTGTCGAAATTTAGAATCTTTGAGAAACCTATTCCACTCTCAATACAAACAACGGAACAAGTGGTGAAAACTACATGCGCTCTTCACAACTGGCTGCGAAAGACTTCAACTCCCACACACCCATACATCCCGAGAGATATGCTGGATATTGAAAACTGGGAAGAAGGAAGGGTTGAACCAGGTACCGCTACCCAACATCCACACAGTGGTCTTGAGGAAATAACCCACGGTGCTTCAAATAACTACAGCAGGGCAGCAGGAAAAGTACGCAATTATTATGCTGAATGTTTTGTCACAACACACATTGTACCATGGCAATTGAAAATGATTTAGTAATCAACAAATTCAAAAAAAATAAATAAACATCTTATTTTTGGCTTTGAAATTGATTTGTCATTTGGTTTGTGAATTTTCATTAGCAAAAATTAATCATACATCATTTTGAGAAAAAGAAATAATTACGTAAGTATATGTATTTGAGAGAACTCACCTTCAAGTTTGATGAACTGGCTTTTGGAGTGCATATGTTGCGTAGAAACACGTCTGCAAGTTTAAACCAGAATAGTCTGGGCTCATAAACGTCATCAGCACTAGCTCCACTTCTTTCTGAATTTTTTATCTTGCAAAGTTCTGCCCCATAACGTGTTCTAATAGTTTTTATTTTTGCCTTGATGTCGAGTACAGTTAATCCAGGCAAATTTAAATCGGCCAGCATTGAGGAGTACGCTTTTTCCCGTAGGTTAGTTTTGCTGTAATCACTGCATTTATTATTCCACAAGCACTCATACCGCTGGTAAGTTTCTAGAAATAGTTCCATGTGTTTATCTTGCCACTTGAATGACATTACCACGATTATGCACAATATTTAAATCAAATAAAACTACCAAAACCCAAAACAATCAACTGGTGTTGTGAAGTGAACAAACGTAATAAACAAAGTGTTTACATTTGTCATTGGGCCCTCACTCTCGATGAATCATCGCTTCGAGGAACGACTCTTTCATCAAAAGTAGGTCGGGGGTCGAAATATTTCATCCTTCATCTTAAGTGTACACTTTGGATGAAATCACAATGAAAGGCAATTTACACTTGTCACTTTCGATGATTCCTCCAAGATGATCATCAAAAGTGACAAATGTAAATGGGCCTTAAGGATGGCGTCAAAAACAAAAATATCATGCACCTGTGGGGTGCGCGCGACTAACGGAAGGTTAAACGCCCTGTACAACAAGAAGATTTCATTTTTTGGACTTCTGTTTAATGGAGGAAATTCAACAATAACAGAGCTACTATTGAAAGAAAAAAACGTTGAAATCCGACTTAAGATTGGGAATATATCAATTGTTAAAATTTAACGAAATTTTAGGTGGTGCGCTAATTTTGTCCGTCAGTATATTTCCAGATCTTGCTTCAATATTCTTTTGCAGAGTCCCTTCACATTGTTCGTAAATATAAGGCAAAACAGTTTCTTTAAAGTAGTTTTCTGAAGTCATTTTATATTTAGGAACAGCTTTTGCAATGAGGTGTTTGAAACCAATATCAGAAACAATTGAAAATGGCTGGTTATCAACTGCAATCATTTCTCCAATTCGTTTGTGATACTCCTTTGCTTTATTGCTATTAATGTGCCATGCATTTTTGAATTAAACATATTCCAAAATATCAGGTTGGGCAGAATTGGTGTTTGGTGCCGTCAAATTCTGTGGGGAATCTTTGGCCCTCTCAACATCTGGAAATAGAGAACAAAAGAGTTTGTCTCAACTCTCAACTGAAAATAACTCAATTTGTGGACACACTCTATTTGAGGATACTTGAGTGTGTAGAGTATGAATTTTTTAAATAATGGTGCAACTAAAATAATACAGGTATTCCCTGAAGTTGATACATGTTTGATAATCATTCAAGTGAATTATTTCGAGTTGAACAATACAGAGTAAGTGAAACAACCACAGGGTCCTGAAATTCATTTTTACCTGCTGTTCACGCCAAAGTGAACGTCTGATCATTTAATTGTTTTGAAATATTTCGATTTTCCCACTAATAAATTGTTTCATTTTCATTTTATTTTCCCGGTAAAGTTTGTTTACAATAATATGTTACCACTCTACCAGCTGTAGGTTTCCTTGCGACGGCGCACATTCATTCTACATATTGAATTCATTCGTTGTCATTGAAAGAAATTAATTCAGATTTCTTAGCATATGCATCCATTTTCATTGTTTACCGTTTCCAAATAAAGTTTTCAAACAAATTCAGTTTCCAATAAAATTTGATCTTGCGATCGTTATTTAATCCAAAATTCTTTTGGACAAATAATACAAAACTAAAAGTTAGTGAGTTTTCACTGTGAGTGATATCATTGGCGTAATTGAGGAGAGGACACAAAGAACAAGTGTAAAAGTCTTTCTTCAGCCCCCCAACACAGGACCTGCCATCCCGATCGGTTGTTGAGCTCAATCAATTTGTTCGTGGAGTGGTTATCAAGATAAGGTCTTTGCGACCACCTACTGCTGGAGAAAGGTAAGGTGATTTTTTAATTGACTGTACACTTGTTCCTTCATGTTGTGTTGGGAAATACATATTGTCATAATTATACAGTCCACTCAATACAATATTTTCCATCTCAAATAAGGTTCAGGATACCATTTGAAAACAATTTCTTGTGGTATTTTGAACTCATTCATATTTTACCAATTTCGAATCGGCCCCAACACATTAATTGGTCCATCGAGCCGGTTATTTCACCCTTGATTCAAAAAGAAATTAACAAATTTACAGTATTTTGCAGGCTTTTTGACTTATTTTTGAAGGTTTTCGAATTCATTAGATATTCATCGACGCCTGGCAACATCGCCGCCTACAGCTGGTAAGACCTCATATTGTAACATCTGTATCACTTCAGTTCATAATTTGTTGATATAGAACCTTTTTCCACGTTCGCTCCCAGTTTTTCTCTGTTTTCATTTTGTTCTTTGCCAATATGCCGCCGAAAACTGATACTGGCAATGAAGCATTGAATAAATTAGTTGACAAACGATCTAATATTTTTTCATATGTGACCGGGATTTGGACTCGAGTCAAAAATTTTGATGTTTCGAAATTATATGAACTGGAAGCGTATCAGGAGAAGATTCTAGCATATGAATCGAGATTTCAGGAAATACAAGAAGAAATAGTGAAATTAAATTTTTCGCTTAAATCGGAAGATCGTGTCGATACAAATAATGCGGAATTAGCCTTCGATGATATGATCACTAAGATCAGAGCATTATTTTTGTTTTTGAAACGCCAAGAACCACCATCAACATTATTAGCTAGTTCGCAAAGTCCCCAGTCGAATTCAGATTCACCTCTTTTGCTTCCAAAAATTAATATTCGCACATTTGCTGGCGACAGTTCAGAATGGCCAGAGTTCTTTCAATTATTTAATTCGTTGGTCCATGAGAATCAGAGTTTGGCGCCCATTCAGAAATTTCAGCTCTTGAAATCCTATTTGAGAAATGATGCTCTTGCTGCAATATCAGGTTTACAACTTTCAAATGATAATTATAAGTTAGCCTATGACACCTTGAAAAATAGATTTCAAAATCCCAGGCTCCTAGCAACCATGTACTTGAATGAAATTTTGAATTTCAAATCCTTTTCTAATAGCTCGGTTGCAAATCTTAAGGAGTTTCTGAATTGCCATCAAACAGCTGTCAATGCCATTAAAACTTTAAATATAAAGGACTTGACGGATTTTCTACTATTTTCTTTGGCGTTGCGAAACATTGATCCTCACACCAGAAGAGCATTCGAAAATCAACTTGGTACCTCTGAAATTCCAGAGTACAAAAGTTTGATTGATTTTGTCACACAGCAACTTCAAGCACATGAGTTCTGTGAGCAAAATTCCTCCAAGACTATTTCCAAACCATCTACATCTCGTCAGGTCAATTCAGTCAGAACCAAAACACATAATATGTTCATTGCTAATTCTGCTTCCACTTCTCAATCCCAACATCATATTTCCGATCGATCTCATGGAATTCCAAACACTCGAAAATTTCGTTGTCCGAAATGCAATGAAGCGCATCCACTATTCGCCTGTTCACAATACACGAGTATGTCTCGAGAATCTAAATTCAATTTTTTGAAGAGCTCAAAACACTGTTTCAATTGCTTAGGCCTTCATAATATAAAAGATTGCGCTTCAAAAAATGCATGCAAATTCTGCAGTTCCAATCGCCACCACACCAGCTTACACCCTGATAATGCGTCTAGTTCTGGCAACGTCCGTTCCAACTCCCATGAAAATATTCGTGTTTCGTTCGATCCTTTAGCCAGCCGAGAAGGTTTTGATCGCGGATCCCAAACGCAGGTGAAAATGTGGTCAACTCATGTCATTTGAATAAAAAGGTATCCTCCCTTAATCAGGTATTGCTTGGTACTGTTCAAGCTAGAATTCAAGCCGCGGATGGCTCGATAGTTTCTATCAGAGCAGTTCTTGATCCCGGTTCCCAAATTTCAGCGATCACGGAACATTTAGTCCATAAATTAGGTTTGGAAATCAATTCCACAGACATCCATGTTTCCGGTATTGGCAAATCCAAAGCAAGGGCATTAGGCATGGTCAGCTGCAAATTGTGCCCAATCTCAAATTCGAATATTCTAGAGTTGCAAGCCATTGTATTACCTCAATTAACCAATAATCTACCTTCTGTATCCTTGTCTCCAGAAATCATGAAACATTTCGATAATTTGGATTTAGCGGACAACAATTTTCATATGTCGCACCCTGTGGATATGTTGTTGGGAGCTGACACATATTCGATGGTGTTCGATAGGGATGGTCGTTTATCATCTGTTGGTTTCCCAACCGCGGTCAATACATTTTTCGGATGGATTATTATCGGTCCCGTGCAAGAAAATAAAATAGATTTCACACCAACTTCACTTCTGCTCACTGAATCCATTCTTGGTGATGCACTTCAGGCATTTTGGTCATTGGAAGAAGTTCCTGAGGCCAGAGTATTGAATCCCACCGATGAGTACGTGGAAAAACATTTTCAAGAAACCCATTCCCGCGAAAAAAGCGGTTGGTATGTTGTCTGCCTCCCGTTCAAACCTGACGATGAATTTTCGGAGTTGAATTATAATTCAAATAGGTCATTCAGATCTTTCTTATCACTTGAGAAGCGCCTTTTAAAAAAACCAGACTCATTTGAGGCTTACCAAAGTTTCATGTTGGAATATTTGTCCTTGAACCACATGTCCGTTTCTAAAATATCGAACAAATACGTAATACCTCATCATGTAGTTCGAAAAGAATCAAGTTCAACAACGAAACTCAGAGTTGTTTTTCACGCCTCTGATCCTGATTTGTCCGGCAAGTCTTTGAACGATCGTCTTCTCAGCGGTCCTAAACTTCAAAAGGATATTAAAAACATCCTAATCAATTTCAGGCTGTATCCGATCGCCATTTGTGCTGATATCGAAAAGATGTACCGGCAAATAGTTCTGAATCCTTCAGATAGAAAATATCAACATATCTATTGGCGTCCGTCTCCTGATCAACCAATAGCCGAATTCGAACTCAATACCGTGACATACGGGCTAAAACCTTCTGCATATTTGGCCATTCGAGTTTTAAATCGGTTGGTTCATGATGAAGGCCAAAGTTTTCCAAATGCTTCCAAAGTAATTCTCGACGACATTTACGTAGATGATATCATAACTGGTTCTTTTAACATTCAGCACGCAGTTCAGTTACGTCACGAACTTCAGCAATTGTTGCATAAGGGCGGTTTCTCATTGAAAAAATGGTCAAGTAATTGTCCCGAAGTTTTGAAGGGAGTACCTTCGGATCATATTGAATCCAAATTAAATTTTGATGATGATCAAATGGGCCTTAAAATTTGGGTTTGAATTGGATTCCCAACATCGATGCATTCAGTTTTAGTGTCATTCCATTTAATGAAGAACCAACAAAAAGATCAGTGCTTTCTTACATCGCGCGTATTTTCGATCCCATTGGATTTTTGGCTCCCATAGTAATTTGTATGAAAATACTTATACAAAAATTATGGCTCGAAAAATTGAGTTGGGATGAGCATATTCCCACTTCACTTCGAAACGAATGGTATAAAATCGTTGACAACATTGCACTTATTTCCGATTTAAACATTCCACGCAATGTGGTCACGTCTCGAGAATGTCAAATAAATATAATAACATTCGTGGAATACAGACGTTTTTGTGGTGCTCCGAATATATCGTATTATTGTTGCCTAAAAAACCAACATTTTTAGATTGAAAATATTGTACAGAGTGAGTAGTTTGTTTATATTTCATTAATTAGTTTCACCCTAACTTGAGTTTTGAAAGTTGGTTCGATTTTCGGCTGATTTCCATCGAGCAGTTTGTTTTGTTTACACTACTTCGACTGCGTGCGTGACCTTGACCCATACCGCTGTCCAGAAGCAAAATCCCTAAACTGGCTTAGCGATCGCTAGTCACCTCCAGTGGCGGCGTCAGCAGCACCGACTCAGGCTCTCGGTGATTGTTCAAATGAGTATTCTTGTTCTTTTTTCTTGGTTCTGTGAAAGTAAGGCTCCTTCTGACCTAATTATTTAACCCATCCGTGGCCTTCCCGATCTGTGTCAGTCTTCCTTACGGGCCCAAGGAAGTGAAGCTTGTTATTTTTGTTATCCTTTGTACCTACATATTAACACATTAAAAACAATGCCGAATAGCTGCTCCAAATGTACAAAACCAATTCCAGCCGGTTCTTCGCCCATCAGCTGTTATAAGTGCAGGGGTAATTTTCACCCTGTTTGTGTGAACGTCGCGAAGAAAGATCAGGAGTATTTGAGCGAGACCAATGCCAAATGGGTGTGTCCCTCTTGCACCACCTCCGGTCGTTTGCTTCGTAGTGGTTCCACTTCCACTGATGTACGATCAACATCCCCATCTTCTCCTTCGGTTTCTACTACAAACGATCCTATTACGATCGTTCATTTCAATGCTCTCATGGAGCAGATGCGAGCTATGACCGCTGGTCTGGAAAGAGTCGGAAAGCGAGTGGATGATCTTTTCACTAAGCTGGATATCTGTACGGCGACATTGAACGAACATTCAAGTACTCTGGCGGCCCACGAATCCTCTATTCAGGCATGTAAGTCGGACATATCGTGTCTCCAGGACGCTCAAACGTCCCTCTCTAACAACATATCATCAATTGCTGAAAGGATAGAAAATGTGGAGTCAACATTATCTCATGATCGAAAAGATGTTCCGGCCGACGATTTTCCTGAGATCTTGGATAGGATGAAGAAATCTTTCAATCTTATCATTACCAATCTACCCGAAAGAGAGGATAATGATGATCAGCTTGTTGTTGGTGAAATTGTCGACTTGATTTCTCCCAACTCAAGTCGATATTTAGCAAACACCATGAGAATTCCGTCAAAAGACAAAACAAAACCACGCTGGACCAAACTTACTTTTTCCAACCCTGAAATAGCTTCAACTATACTGAGAAATAAATCTTCCCTAAAAGGCAACCAGAAATATCACAACATAAGAATACAGGATGATAAAACTAGAGCACAGATTTCTACGCTGAATGCGGTCCGGGAGGAGCTCAAGAGAAGACAGGATTTGGGGGATACTGATATTACTATCAAATATATCAAGGGAGTCCCAACTATTGTATCACTACCACCTGAAGATAAGAATAAAGATTCAAAAAACTAGCAACCCTTAATTGCTGGCCCATTGTATACACTAATATACAATCACTTTCTTCAAAATTTCCAGAACTACTTTCTTATGTCCAACTTCATAAACCAGTCTTGATATTTATTTCTGAAACTTGGCTACAACCTTCCATCCCAAATTCAATATTTGACATCCCTGGCTATAGGCTCTTCCGCGACGATAATTTAGACTGTCTGGGTTATCGGGGTGTTTGCATCTATGTAAGTTCACACATATCCGCTTCCTTTGGAGTTGATATTATTCATCATGATTGGACGGGTATAGACAACCTTTTTCTAAAAATAACAAAACCTGGCTTTTCCTTGCTAGTAGGTTGTATTTACCGACCTCGCCCCAGCTCTGCTGACTCGAGCTGTGCTCACTTCATGAGGCATTCATCATTAGAATACAACAACATGTTGATTACAGGAGACTTCAACTGCCCTGATATTACCTGGCCCTTAGTTCAGTTGCCTTCAGTGAATTCCCCGTCCTTTCCTTATGCAGAAATAGTTTCCAACTCAGCACTTCAGCAGTTGGTGGAGAATCCCACCAGATATCGCCTCGGACAGAATCCATCCACATTAGATTTATTTTTTACATCGGACCCAGACACTGTATCAGAGATTAGTTATTTAGCACCATTCGGAAAATCTGATCATTTAACTCTGGCCACTGAAATCCAGTTACAGGTCCCCACTCCCCAAAATAGGCAACTCAAAACCATAAGGAAGGTGAACTATGACGGTATTGCTGCTGAACTATCATCAAAGGACTGGAACTTAATCCTTGCAGACGATCAGATGAATGTTGTGTGGTCTACCTTTCTCTCAACTGTTGAGACTGCTATTGCATCCAATACGTATACAAAACAAGTTAAATTTAATCCTGTGAGACCTTGGATTGATGATCGTATTTTGGCACTAGTGAGAAGAAAGAAATCTCTTTGGCAGAGATTCTTGAGAACAAGAGCTGATTCGGACTACATAAATCATCGCAACCTTTCCAACTTCGTCAGTAAGGAAATCAAGTCATCCAAGGCAGCATTTGAGAACCATTTGGTCTCGTCGAGGAACCCTAAACGGATGTTTAAATACGTAAGATCCTTCCTTAATTCTAAGGTTGGGGCACCGATTGTTAGGAGGCTGGATGGTTACATGTGTGGGAGTCCTGTGGAGTCGGCGGACGTACTCGCTGATGTCTTCTCTTCAGCTTTCACCACAGAGCCACCTGGACCTATTCCAACTTGTCAAACAGAACGGACTATTCCTGAGATGACACATGTTTTTATTGATGAGGAAACCGTTGAGAAATACCTCTTGGAGCTAAAAGTTGACACCTCACCTGGACGTGATGGTATTACCTCACGTTTACTCAAATATTGTGCTAAGGCTATGGCGGTGCCTTTATCTATCATATTTTCCAAATCACTCCGGGACTCTTGTCTTCCATGTGACTGGCTGTCCGCTACTGTTACGCCAATTTTCAAGAAGGGTGATAAGCTCTCACCATTGAACTATCGTCCAATAAGTTTAGTTTCATCAGTCGCCAAAGTTCTAGAACGCATAATCTGTGACCAACTTACCAAATTCGCTATGGAACACTCTATAATACCGCGGGAGCAACACGGCTTTATTCCCGGTCGCTCCACTCTTACTAATCTCCTAACCGGTCTCTCTGCTTGGACTGAGTCGTACGACCGCGGCATTCCAGTGGACGTTTTGTATCTTGACTTTTCTAAAGCCTTTGACCGGGTCCCGCACAGGCGTCTCATTTCAAAGTTGGAGCATCTCGGCGTTCGTGGCAATCTTCTGAACTGGATTTCAGCCTTTTTATCCAACAGAACATTTCGTGTAAAAGTGGGTGATGCTTTATCTTCATCCAACAGAACAGTTGGGTCAGGCGTGCCGCAGGGATCGGTTCTTGGACCCATTCTCTTTCTCCTGTACACATCCGATCTGCCACGTATTTTGAAATCCCCTTGCCTTCTCTTCGCGGATGACACGAAGTTGTACAGCAACCCTCTTTCTTCGTACAGGACTCTTCAGGAGGATTTAGACCGGCTGGTTCAGTGGTGTTCTGATTGGTTGTTGCCTTTGAATATTGATAAGTGCTCAGTTCTACACATTGGCAAAACAAACCCATCTTTCGACTACCATCTTGATGGTAAAACCCTATCTTCTGTTTCGCATCAGTGTGACCTTGGCGTGACTGTCACGACCGACCTTTCGTGGTCCAAACATATTGCGCATATTACTAGCAAGGCAAAGCAGACTGCTTTCATTCTTACAAAATCTTTTAACGGCTGTAACAACGCTACGCTCAGTAAATTAATCAAATATTATGTGCGACCTATTCTGGAATATGCAGGACCAGCGTGGTGGCCTTCATCTCGAGCGGACGCAGCTCTTCTGGAGTCGGTTCAACGGTGGGTAACTCGATTTCCTTATGGACCCATTAGACCTTCTTATGAAGAAAGACTGCAACTCTTCAGTTTGCCAAGCTTTGAAGACAGGAGAACAAGAGGCGATATCATTTTTACCTTCAAAGCCCTTCGCAATCATTTCGGCGACGATATCCGTCGCTTGTTTTCCAGAAACCACAATCACCTTAGGGGCCATTCACTTAAGCTTAGAAGAGAACAGTTCCGCACGCCTCAGAGACAGCAGTTCCTCACAAATAGGGTGTTCCACTTATGGAACAGTCTACCGAGTGATCTTGTAGATGCAACCTCCACCAACGCCTTCAAGAATGGATATGACCGATGGATTACCCAACCTCGACAATAATACGTCCTAAATTTTTTTTTCTTATTGTAAACCATAATTTGTGTTTTGAGTTATATTTAGTTTCCGAATGTTATTTTTTTTAAGTTTGAGTTTATAGGTATTTGTACCTCTACTCTTATTGGAACAATAATAATAATAATAATAATAATAATAATAATAAAGATTGGTAGGTTTCTGCGATGCGTCCGAAAAGGCATATGCTGCCATTGTTTATATTTCGGTTATTCAAAGACATTTCATTTCCTCCCATCTATTAGCTGCTAAAACAAAGGTAGCTCCTCTCAAAACCTTGTCTATTCCCAGGTTAGAGTTATCTGCTGCATTGTTACTAGCCAAGCTAGTAGCGAATATTCTGAAAATCAACACCCCTATCTCAATTTCTGGAGTCCATTTATTTTCAGATTCCGAAATAGTCCTTTCTTGGATTAATTCATCACCTCATCTCCTGAAAACTTTCATTGCAAATCGCATTGTGGCCATAGGAGAGCATGTTCCCAATGCTTCCTGGCATCACATAAAAACAGAGCAGAATCCTGCCGATCTACCTTCTAGGGGTTTGAGTCCCCAACAATTCACAGAAAACAGAAGTTTTAACTTCTGGTTACAAGGTCCAGAATTTCTGAAAAAACCATATTCTGATTGGCCAGAGCCCTTTCGTTACTCTCCTAAGTGTATTGTACCAGAGTTGAAAACCAGTATAAATGTAGCTGCCGCCGTTCAATCTCCTCCAAACGATTTATTAAATGTAATAGAGAGCTTCGCGAATTTAAAACAAACTTAAGAAAATTTTTGCCTACATTCGAAGATTCATTCATAATTATTGTCGTGCGAACTTGAATTCATATGTAAAATTTGTGGGTCCCATTGACCCAGAAGAGTTGAAAGGGTCCCTTTACACATTGACATTTTAACCCAGCAACATTATTTCGCGAATCTTTTTCGTGATTTGAAGGAGAAAAGGTCTATTAGTAGATCCTTAAGAACATTGACTCCTTATGTTGATACGGTTGGATTAATTAGGGTGGGCGGAAGACTGCATTTTTCAGCATTGCCACACGAGACAAAGCATCCGATTCTTTTACCAAAAGATCCGCGTTGTCTCGTTTGATTTGCATTCATTTTCATTTAGTTTCCTTGCACTCTGGTCCTAATACCACCATGAGTTTGATTCGCCGACAATATTGGATATTGTCCCTAAGAGGCCTTGTAAGGGAGTGCGTCAGAAATTGCCTTACTTGCACAAGGTTCAGAGGTAACACTTATCAACCTCAAATGGCCCCTCTGCCTTCAGTAAGAGTGAACGCTTCGCGCCCTTTCAGTAGAGTGGGTGTTGACTTTGCTGGTCCATTCTCATACCGATCAAATAACGCTAGAAAACCAATCATGCACGGAAAAAGTAAATGCTTCTTTTGAACCAATACCTTTCAATTTGAGCTGATGTTAGATTTGTATATCCCCTAGAGGATATCTATTTCAATGAAGAATATCAAATTTTCAAAGCCTCAGCTTTCAATGTAGCAAATGATTTTTTTAATTCAAGGATATTTATATGCTCCTTCCAACACTAATCTACTACTCAAAATGAATAAATCGAATACATAATTGTAGTATATGTGAAATAGAATGAAGTATAGCATTTGATTATGTAGAGTATTTGGTAGGATCATATTGAGAATATGATTTATCAAAAGAAAATCATCAACATTACATTCAGAATTTGAATCGCTTGTGTTGAGTATATGAATTCTTGAAATAAATCTTTGTTTTTCTTTGTTTTATTTGGCTTATGATTGATTTGAGTATATTGTTATATCCAAAAGATTAAAATGAATCTTCAGAATGAGATGATTTTATTTTAATTCAATGTAATTAATAATTTGGAAATGAAGATACTATGCTTAAATACAAATTACTTGATATTTGGGTTGATATTTTGATTACGTTCATTCTGAAACGCCAATAAACTATATATTATTATGCATATTGTCAAAATATTTTCCCCCGAAGGGAGGAATTATTCTATTAACCTTTTATTTTACTTTCATCTTGAAACTGAAAAGGAAGAGAATGAAATTATTGAGTAGGTATATGTAGATATTGTTCTCCATTCAAAAATCCTTGACTTTGGCTTTATATATTTTTTATTTATAATAAATTTGAAGTTAAGGGTAAGTATGTTATGTTGTTGTTGAAGTCGGTCACTTTCGAAACCCTGAAGAAGCAATAAAACCATTGCGAAAGCTATTCATCTCAACCAAGCTTTCGCAATGATTTTATTGCTTCTTCAGGGTTTCGAAAGTGACCGACTTCAACAACAACATAACATACTTACCCTTAACTTCAAATTTATTATAAATAAAAAATATATAAAGCCAAAGTCCAGGATTTTTGAATGGAAAACAATAACTACATATACCTACTCAATAATTTCATTCTCTTCCTTTTCAGTTTCAAGATGAAAGTAAAATAAAAGGTTAATAGAAGGATTCCTCCCTTCGGGGAAAAATATTTTGACAATATGCATAATAATGTATAGTTTATTAGCGTTTCAGAATGAACATTATCAAAATATCAACCCAAATATCAAGTAATTTGTGTTTAAGCATAAGGAATATTTTGAAAATGGGTATTTATGCTGAAAAATTATAGAGAAATCTTCTTATGAATATTTATTAAATAAAAATCAATTCTGAATAACACAGCTCTATATATATTTATGTATATATGCAACGGATCAATAAATAACGTTAATACATTGTTTAGTGCCATAAAGAAACAAAAATTCAGTCTTTTTGAGAAAAGCTCTAAGTATGTAAATGAGGTAGAAATTCTTGATAATACTGAATTGAAAAATTCATTGTAAACAATGCAGAAAAATATAACAAGAAAAAAATTATAAATTCAACCATTTGATATATGTAGAATATTGACAATAAATTCTATTATTATTATCCTGTACTCAAATTTGTAACTAATGAAACATTTCCTATGTTTCGCAATGTAGTTGGAAGTTCAGAAAACAGGTCTCCAGGTTTGAAGAGCTTCAAAATATTTGTGGTCTCAACTTTATATGAATAATAATGTTCGCTAAAGCCTGTGGTATTTAATAGTAAACAGTTGAAATAGAAAACAGTATGATCCATTTTATTAACAAATATATTTTTAATTCGACAAAAATTTGGAATAATGTCATTGGAAACATTGTTGACCAGAACATCATCGATTTCATACTTTATTCCGTTAATTTCATAAAAATTCGACTGGAAAAAAAGTTCAGGTTCTACACAGTTAGATTTCAAACAATTTCGTGAATTGGGATCAATATCATTTATTTTTCCAATATTTATTTTATCACCGAATCCTTCTGATCCCATTAATTTGTAACAAAATTTTAGTTGATTCCTTAGTGATAAAGTGAAAGGAAGATTTTTTCTACAATTTGTTTTCTGGCAAACGCCTTTGAAATCTTTATGCTTTGCTTCGAACCTCATGCAACTCAAATGGATTGGGGGTCCAATTTTCAAAATAATTCGAGGGTAATGGACCAAGAAGTGGAACTTGGGTTTAAGGGGGTGTCCACTCAACTTCATATAATTTTCGTTGTGTTTTTCAATGAGAGATGTAAGAAGTTCTAAAGTGGAATTTGTAAAAGCTATAGAAGTGATAGTCTCAAACATTTCCAGTGTAAGTAAATAAAACTCCCAAATTGAATTTCCTTCGGGTACCAGATCTCCTACAATGAATGAAAAATTTCTTGTAAGGCATATCATTTCAGCAGCCGACATAATGAGGCATCCTTGATTTAATAAATGTTCTTTTTTTATCCCAGGACAAACATTTTTTTCCGATTTATCATAATTACAATATTTTATTCTAGAATTGAGCCGTTCAACAGTGAAATACTTTTCTTCAATCAATTTAGATATTATCAGTGCCATATCATACCTAAGTACACCCTCAGATAGGTCATGCATGACATCACAACATAAATTCTCGTATATATGGAAATTTGGAAGTCTGTTCCAGATGCAGTGTTCCTTAATTCCAAGTCTATTGGCCACATCGTTTTCGTATTTATCTTTAGACCTAAGACTTTCTGGATTTTCAACAGTTTGGGTTTGCATAATAGATTTCTTTTCGATACAGAACCTACAATAGTAAGTGGAAGCAAATGATTCGTTCAAACCAAGAATTGTATGAACTCCTAAATTATCCCCTGTTAAAGCAACTAGACTGAATTTTACATTTATTGAAGTTCCTGTTTTAGAAATTATGTTTATGCCGGTCTTTTCTAGAAAAATGAGTTCGTCTATAAGAATACTGAACACTTTTTCGTTACCGAACTGATGCCTATCTCCACTATAAAAAATTAATGATAAAAGTATATTGTCTAAACGACTAGCGTATTCAGGAGGTATTGTCGCAATCGAAAAATAAACAGATCCAATTTTATAATATCCTGCATGAGAACCAAGAGGATTCAAGGATTCAAAATCATCGAAATATACAATAATGGGAAAAATGACTTGATCTTCAGAAATAATATTTGTCAGTCTCTGCCACAAACTACCATGCACTAAGTTGGTCATACATAAGTTTTCTTTGTCAAAATTTTTGAGCAACTTTTTCTGATAATTTGAGATTGTTTCGAAAACACCAGGAATTTCCAAATATGACTTTAAAACCAGCCTCATTGGCACAAAATATATACAATGATTTTTCAGACTCAATATTTTTTTCATTATTATGTCGTCCCTGGTTATCACCTACGCCAATTACTTTTTCTGTAGGTTTTATTAAGCTCTTGCTTTTTTCAAAATATTTAAATCTTTTGAACTCTGTATTGAGTGGTTCGAAAGAATTTTCCAAAATGTCAATCATATTGATTATGCCTATCATATTTTTGGTGGTATTTTCTGATTCAATTTTTATTTGTTCACAACAAACTTTAATAATATCCAAAATTCCTGATTTTAAGAACGCTATAACTGTCTCAATAAGACATTGTATCATGGACCTATTAAGACAGAGATTTGCATATAACTTGGCAACTAAAGTTGTTACTGTTTTTTGTAATATGTCAGTAAATTTTTTCATGTAGAGATCAATGTCAAGTGACAGCTTATTTGTAGGGTTATTTTCATCAATAAAGCTTTTGCTGGTACCTTCACTTTGTTCTGTTATGTCATTCATTTGGGCGGTTATAACAGTAGTTGCTGAGTTGCATTTTAATTTCTGATAATCTAAATGTTTAGCAAAGACATGTCTTTTAAAAGTATCTCTTCTATTATACAACCGATAACATTTATCAATAGGGCATTTGTAGTAATTGACAATTTTGTGGGCATATTCGATATGCATAATATATTTTTTTATGCAAAAAAAGTTTTTACCACAAGCAAAGCATTCTATTTTAAGAGACATATTTTCTGATTTCATTTAAGGACTGAAATACCTACAGTCATAATACCAAATGGTTGAAATTATAATAATATATAGTAATATAAATAAACTATTCTTGGAAAAGTCTCAAAACTTCCAGATTTTCTGGATATATAACATCAAATTTTGTTGAAATATTATAAACACCATTTTGTATTAATTGAAAAATGTGCGCACTTTGAGACGGATATTTTAAGTTCATCACATGATAAGATTTAAATAGTACATCAAACGCTTCTGCGACCGACTGAAACTGGTATTTTACTTTGTCGAAAACTATATAGGTATTTCTTATCTTGTCAAGCGTGTCTCCTTCCACAACCAGGTATGGCTGGACGGTTTGCTTACGGTTGTAGGCTCTTTCAATGCAAGCATCCACTCTCGCCTGGACGTCACCAGGATTCTAAAAGAATAGAAAAAAAACGTAAAAAACATAGCACACAAAGTGTTGAGCAATGAGTTTACTGTGGATAGATACTTGAATATAATGATTCACCTGAACATGCAGAATAATTCCTTCAATGCTTTCTAAAATTGAGAATTTCCAGGTTTTTGTCCTTCCTCTTGGTGGAAGCATATAATTCAGAAGAGTGAGCTGAAGAGGGAGTTTTTCATCTGAAAACACCGGCTATATTACATATACATTCATATTTTAATATTCTGAACTTACCATCATCGTTTTTATCCAGTAATTGCCTGTAAATATTTTGGGCAGTTATGTCCCTTATTTCTTGTATTTTATATTTCAAAATTTTATCGAAAAATGTTTCCCATTTCAGATGGAAGGCTATCTGGGATTGAGGATAAATTTTTTCAAAATCCAAGTTAATCTGAAAAAAATATAAAATTTTTGGAATAAATAGAATGCGATGATGCAGAACTAATGCGGCATTCGTTATTATAATATGGATAAAATACGATTTTGTTATTATAATACGGATAGAATTCGATGTTGGCACTCACTAAAATATATGCCCTGAGGTCATTTAATATCGGCCAAGCTTCATAATATTCATTTAAATTATGAATCTCTGCATTTTTTCTACATGGGTACGTGTTTCCCCATTTTTCAATCACTTTCGTCCACGGTTCTGAGTTATGTTTCAGCCAAACTATATCCTCAGTATACCTAGCTGAAAAAATTCAATTTTGAAACAAAGTGTTTATCATCAGTAGGTAATGGATTTTCAATATTCCGAGTGATTATCGTTGAAGACTAAAATTATAATAGCTATTTTACCTAGATCTGTGTTTTGGTGTTCATTTTCTTTTTCTTCATCCTCTACCTCGTGAAATGTTCTTTTTTGGGTAATGCTGCGTCTCGCACTTGTATCTCCCGATCGAAAAAGAATATTTCGGACATGGTTGACCAGCTTGCCTTTGGCCATTACCGATTTCTTTAATGGGTGCTCTGATTTTCGTATTGGTGGACAGTAGTAAATGCCTAGGGTTTCCATGGGAAAAAAGCTTATTATTTTCGCCCCCAAGGTATTGTAGTCTTCTTGTGTAAGGCGGCTGAAATATAAAATAATTTATATTGGAAAAAATTATCTTGCGTCTGTTAACTAAAACACTTCTTCAGACCATAGTTCAGTTTCAGATTCATATAAGTAATATTATATCAGATATACTCACTTCTTAACTATATAATTGTAAAGATGTTTTACAATTATTGAGACCAGTCTATTCCTTCTCGTATTATCTAATTTCTTATTAGTTCCGTAATAATTTATTATACTTTTGCCTAGAGGAGAAGTTGTTAGTAGAGTTTTGAGGTCAAAGTCCTCAAATTTAGGTCTCAAGAAATTAAGGAGATCCTTTTCAATTATCAGATCAGCATTTATATGGGGATCTTCGTTTGTGGCTAGGACAAGTTGATTTGTTTCCATTTCATCAATAATTTCAGAAATTATCCGGATAAATCGGTTACTGTAGTCAGGCTGCATTCTCTATGCTGAAAGAACACGATATGAAATAATATAAATGATAAAAAAAGATGGGATACATCAGAGACCAAAGTTTATTTCAAACATCAGAGGTTATTCATTTATTTATAATTTTTATGTAGGAAATTTTTTTTATTCTGTTCTGAGCAAAAAAAAACCTCCGAGGAGTTACTCTCTGGGACCTCACGAATCCTCACGATCCGTAAATACTTCTGTGTAATAGTGGTTTAACTTTATAATAATCAACTATTTTTCATCAATTCAATTTTTTTCAATTTATCTAAGGAATGCGTATGTATGCGTAAGTTTTTAGATCAGTGATTCATTTCTGGACTTCTCAGAGTTAGCCAAGTTATTACAGGTGAGTTGCCAAAAGTCATATCGGATGGATTTTGAAACAAAAAATATTGTCCCATAGATTTAATCCTAACTGGGATCTTTTGTCAAAATAAAACAATAAAACTACAACCTAATTGTCTTTTTTGGGCACGTCACTGATATACATGAATAAAAAATTAATTGCTTTATGATTATTCAAATTTTTACCAGCCTTTTCATTACTTGAAAAATAAAGAATAAACATTTAGTAAACGTTTTTCGAAAAAGCACTATAAAGTGTAACGGCGGGTTGAAGGGTACGTTACAAAATATAAGGGATGTAGGAGATCTTAAAGGTTTTTTGATGTAAATATTCGTCCAACGCATTTCTTAAATATTAGAAAAAAAGTGGTTTTTTCTTCCAAATTTTATCACACTGTTTCTTGAAACTGAAGAGTTTCCGAATAAGAAACAAATTCAAGAAAAAAATTTTTTCGTATACATACTTTGAAACCTTAGAAACCTATCATGTTTCCCCTAATTGTAGAAAAATAATTTCCACTTACCTCTGTACTGTCCTCTCCTTTTTGTGTCATTTCCTCTAGCTTTTCGAGCAATAGCATTCGAGGTCCCATTTTGGGAACCATTTCTTTTAAAAGAGCAGCATTGAGCAAGGGCAGTTGATCTACAGTAATTTCGTTATCTTAAAAGATAGAAAGAGAGAGTGTGTTAACGATACGATTAATTTATATCTATCATGATTCATTGAAGCCTAGATGAGATATATTTTGTGAAAACAGTTGAAATGCCACATCAGATCTGCATATTCGATAAATTTGAATCAGTAAAAGCTGTCGTGTTCAAAGTTTTTTTTTATCCCATCTTGATTATTATAGGTGATCTATCGCGAAACTTAAGAATCTTGTGAAAACTAATGATAAATTTGTGCTGACAATTTTCACGTAGAGGCTTTCGATAATATTTTCGTTTCCACGTGAAAAAGGAGGTTTTTCGAGAAAACTTTATAGCCAAAATGAAAGAATTCAAATAAATCAAGGGAATACTTAGAATCAGGAAATACCGCAATTTTGTGATGAGTACCTATAACTCTATAAGTAATCTGTGATTTCCGTAAAGTACAGAAAATATCAAAATAAGCTATAATTAGAGCACTATAAAGACAGATATACGGTCCGACCATAGATTAAATTTACAATGCAAAAATTGATTCTTTTTTTCGGGAATCAAAAACTATTTCGCAGTTCGAAATAACGGTTCCTTTTCTTTTTCCGAAGTTATAGTATATTGTTGAAATTGTCACCAAATTATCAAATGAATCTGAATAATGATGCAATTATATTTAAAGGTACCTATAGGTATTGGTTATGTGAGAAAGTGTTTCCGGTATAGTATAATTGGAAGTTGCAGCTCTGAAAATGTTCATGACAGAAAGTCTTTTGTTGAAAACCCGGTAAAAACCCCTGTATACAAATTCTCAGCTGAAACTCATGATAATTTTTCGCAATGAATGTGTTTAACAGCCCTAGCAGTGAATCGCCCTAGATACACTCAATGGGCTCAATTTCATTCGAAATATATTCCTTGTAGATTCGGCTACTACTCATAACACTCCTGACAATATTATATACGTTAGCTAAAACAATATTCACTTACCTTTAAATACTTGAATAATAGATTCCTCACAACCCCAACTCTTCAGAACTTCACCAATATCCACCTGCGAAGTATTCTGCATCATACCGTAAAAATATGACAAAAGAATAAACTGAACTTATCGAATTAAAATATTGCTTTTCTCCTCGCTGATATCTAAACAACTCAACGTGAACGAAATCAAATAAATTTCCGCGCGTCCTTTCCTACTTCGGCGGCGAATAGAATGAGAAGATAGGTCTGCACCTGTCTGAAGAATATGCAAGCATTTCAAGCAGCTGCGCCAGCTGCTGCGATATACTCCGTTTAAGACTCTAGAGCCCGATTGGATCTCAGATCAAGTAAATCAGAGAAATTTTATCTTCAATCTGAGCTTCCGATCAGAAAAATATCATTATACTGAACATTCCATATTACATAAGGAAGAATATTCGAGGTTTCATTCGAGTTGAAGAGTTTCATTTTCAAATGAAATAGTTTTCATGTTAAAATATGGGATGTTATGAATCGAATATGTAGAAAACTCAGATCGAGTGAAATAATATACTCAGCATAAGTTGTTATAGCCTCAGACAAAGAGCACGCGATATTTGCTCTGAAAAACATTCATATTCCTGAATTGAGATGATCATTTTTTGAATGGAATAATGCTTCAAGTTCGAATAGAAAATATTTATTCAAAGTGAACATTTATGTTGAGAAAATCAATGTTCACATTTGAGTATTTCAGAATTTTTAATCCGAAACTTTTTTCATCAAATGAGAATAAAAACTCTTAAAACAAAGTGAAATTAATAAGAATATTGAAATAATCCTTTTGAGAATTCACTTTTTTCTGTGTGTTGAAGGCCTATTTGGCGTTATTTGTATGCCTAGCAACCAAGGCTGTTCACCTAGAGTTGGTGTCATCACTTTCTGTAGAGGCATTCCTTTCAACTCTGAATCGATTCATTGCCCGAAGAGGTCTTCCTGAAGAAATCTGGTCGGACAATGGTCGTAATTTCGTCGGAGCTTCTCGATACCATACCGAAGTTTCACAATTTCTAAAGCAGAGTAATGCGGACATATGTGACAATCTATCAAATAAATCTATTAGATGGAAATTCATTCCCCCTTATTCGCCTCATTTTGGTGGCATTTGGGAAGCCGGGGTAAAATCGGCAAAACGTCTACTTACTAAACAGCTCGGTTCTGTCGCGTTTACTTTTGAAGAACTAGCTACTCTATTTGCTCGTATTGAGGCTGTGTTGAACAGTCGACCAATATGCCCTCTATCGAGTGATCCTTCAGAATCAGGCGATTTTTTAACTCCTGGTCATTTTTTAATCGGTGTCCCTTTATTGTCTCCCCCTGAATTTTCGCATATCGATAATCAAGCACCTTTAAATAGATGGCAACAGCAACAGAAACTTTATAGACAATTTTGGAAAAAATGGTCACAAAAATATTTGCACACTATAATGCAACGCAACAAATGGCAGGTAGAAAAAGACTGCCCAATTGTTGGCGATGTAGTACAAGGGAGTCGATTCAAATCCTGCATCGTGGCCCCTTGGCCGAATAAAGGCCGGGACACACCTGTCATGCAGCCTTCCGATCCGACTACGGTCATACAGCGGGACGACTGTATGATATGGGAATAAACAATGGTTTGGAATGCAGTAGGTCTCACCTGTCCGACACGCGACCCGTCCTACTCCCCTTTAAGCAATATCGGACCGGAGTCGGATCGGAAGGCTGCATGACAGGTGTGTCCCCGCCTTAACTGAATTATTCTCTGGGCCCGACGGTATTTCTCGAGTTGCGTCCGTTAAAACAGCGACCGGCACTTATACCCGAGCAGTATCCAAATTGATTCCGCTAAATATCCAATTTTGAATTTCAATAATTCCATTGTTTTTTTTTTTATTTCATTGTCAAATGAAATTATATTAATTTTAGGTGGACGGATTTTGTTCACGCCAAAGTGAACGTCTGATCATTTAATTGTTTTAAAATATTTCGATTTTCCCACTAATAAATTGTTTCATTTTCATTTTATTTTTCCCGGTAAAGTTTGTTTACAATAATATGTTACCACTCTACCAGCTGTAGGTTTCCTTGCGACGCGACGACGCACATTCATTCTACATATTGAATTCATTCGTTGTCATTGAAAGAAATTAATTCAGATTTCTCAGCATATGCATCCATTTTCATTGTTTACCGTTTCCAAATAAAGTTTTCAAACAAATTCAGTTTCCAATAAAATTTGATCTTGCGATCGTTATTTCATCCAAAATTCTTTTGGACAAATAATACAAAACTAAAAGTTAGTGAGTTTTTACTGTGAGTGATATCATTGGCGTAATTGAGGAGAGGACACAAAGAACAAGTGTAAAAGTCTTTCTTCAGCCCCCCAACACAGGACCTGCCATCCCGATCGGTTGTTGAGCTCAATCAATTTGTTCGTGGAGTGGTTATCAAGATAAGGTCTTTGCGACCACCTACTGCTGGAGAAAGGTAAGGTGATTTTTTTAATTGACTGTACACTTGTTCCTTCGTGTTGTGTTGGGAAATACATATTGTCATAATTATACAGTCCACTCAATACAATATTTTCCATCTCAAATAAGGTTCAGGATACCATTTGAAAACAATTTCTTGTGGTATTTTGAACTCATTCATATTTTACCAATTTCGAATCGGCCCCAACACCTGCATTGATTTAACTGTTTTCCTGCTTTAATTTTTCAAAAGGGTTAAATGCAATTATTGCTTCTAGATTGAAAATAGTTAATATTTTTCAGGAGACCATGTTTTGGTATTTAGGCATACCTTTTAATTTAAAAACAATTTTTCTGTAGTGTATTCTGCAGATTTTGCACCTAGAAGTTCCCAAATCTTGGACATTCAAATAGCTGCACTATATTAAAATTCAAAATATTTAAAGAATAAATTAATTAAAATCAACTTATATTTTCCTGTAACATTGCGAAATTCATCATTCTAATACTTTTTCAAATGTGATCTTAAATCTGAAGTGTTTGCATGTCTTCCTCTTCCACCCAAAGAGATTATCCTTTTACAGATATTACACGTCGCGTTTTCGTTATCAGATTTATCTGTCTGCAATTTCATAAAATGTTTCCAAAAGATGCTACCTTTATCATTACTCTTAATTCTTTTATTTTCCGGTTCTTTACTAGTTCCGTGTCCAAAATAATCCGCAATCGTTCTCTTCGTACCATTGCCCGTTTTTGCTTCCATTCTATTTCAGCTCACTTAAAAACGCTGTGTTAGCACTACAGAATGTTGGAAAATGTCCCTCGCTAGTCGCTACCTGGTACGGAAGGAATTACAAAACGGGACTTCCCCAGTCGTGTATGAATAGATGGCGCAATCGCAACTGTTTCTTCGCAACGGAATTGAGTCGATGAGTGGAAAAACAGTACAATTCCAAAATACTTGTTTACTCAAAAATATGTTTTGCGTGAATATATTGATATTACGATGATCACCTGATGAGTAGTCAAGTGTGTGGAATGACCGCCTTTACAAGATTTCACTATGCAAGTTCCAATTGGTGTATAGTGAAAATTTCTATAGCAAAAAAAGAAGAACTTGGAGTTTTATGGTTTTTCCACTCAATTTTTGTGAAACGTGAAAAAATACTACTTATATCGTTGAGAATGCGTTTATTGTTGAATTTCAACATAGTATTACAGCATAATATTTTATTAACAAAAGTCATCATTCCTGTAGATCTTAATTGCTTGTCTCCCATGGCGTAATATGATAGTAAAACTCCAAGATTTCGCCATCCGTATATTTCAGAACTTTTTTTATGTCATTTATCTTATTCGTATTTATTGGTGGTGGTTTCTCATAGGCTGGTTCATTTGGAAAAGTCGAAACAACGTGGGGCTTGAGAAGTTTGAAAGTGTTTGTAACTAGACCTCCGATAAATCGACTAGCTGAAATATAGCCTGGTGTGGAACTGTCATAGATTAGCTGATTATAGGTTTAAACTGAGAAGGTCTCATTATCTCTCATAACAATCGATTTACAGGTTTTTTTTATAATACTGAGACCACCAGTTCTTGAAGTCTGTTACGTCTGTATATTTGATCACTGATACTTTAAAGGGTATTTGTTTGCGACTGCTCAAAATGATGTCTTCATATTCTTCTGGTAAATAAATTCGATCATGTCGTCTCATCACACGTTTAACGTTTCCAAAGTCTCTGTCGCACGGTAGGAAGGAGTGTTCACGGGCTGGAAAATACTGGCAGATTTTGCGAAAACGCTTGTTTTGTGCAAGATACAAAAAAATCTTGTAACTGTGTGATTACGATTCTTTCCTGGACAACCATCCGAAAAAACATGAAGTTTCTGTATCTCAAGTGGCAATTTCTGGATGTAATCATAAATGAAGCTACAAACTTCGTTCGGACCTTTCAAAGCTTGTCCTTCATGATATGTGTAGAAATGACCAGTTCCACTTCTCAAGTCATGGATCTCGAACCCGTAGAACCATAACTGACGATAATAAAACATTTCCTGAACAGGTATCACCGGAAGTGGCATGTTCTGAATGTAGTCAAAAACTATAGCACCAAAATCTTTTCGTTCTTGGCACAAACCTTTAATTTCCTTGAGTTTGCTATAAAACTTATTTTCTCTTCGTTTGTGTACCATCATTTCTGCTGCAGGAACTCGTTTAGCATTATCATTGAGAAAACGATCTTTTAACTTCATACTGAGTTGTTCACATTCGCCACAAACATCAAACTGCTGCCTGCCGAATCTCAAAGTGGAATTTTCTTTGAAAAACTTCAAGTAGAATTCGTATTTAATCTTATCTTCTTCTTCTATATATTTTATTGTGAAAAGGTCATGCATAGCCTTCACATTCAGAAAGGTGTGAATTTCTTTGGAAATATAATGAGAAACCTTTGTGGGAAATGACTCAATGTGACATTTTATTTTAGCAATTGTTTCAAGTGACACAACATGTGGTATTGTTATGCTTTCCACGCAAATCTTTGGGAGTATGGCCAGAAATCAATAATCGATTCAGGCGTTGAAGACGCGAATTTGATATTGAATGCAAACCCAAAAAAGCTGTTCTACAAACTGAAAGCCTCTCTGAGCCCTTCAATATAAAATACGAAAACGTGGTGGTTCTATTTTTTTGCTTGTTCTCGCCCATCGGACGACTTCGTGCTATTTTATGACATTCCATCTGCCCAAGCAAGAATGTATCTTGTTCGTCTTTAGAACCTCGTAGATAAAAATTAGTCAAAATACATAGTTTTTCGGCTTCACTCATATCGGACATGTACTTCTTTTTGCAACTGCAGAAAAATAAAATTTTTGTTATTCCACTGTTGAAAATTGTACAACGAAAAACCTTACGTGCAATCTGATCCGGTAACTTTCTTCTCTACCAGTTTTCCTCTTCTAGAGACAAACTGTTCTCCATGAAAACGAGCTTGTTTTCTTGCATTCTTTTTACAGGTTTGAGGACATCTTTTAAGTTTACTTTCAACTCTGTTTTGATCTGCACTATTATCTGAACACTCACTACTGGACATTATGTAGGTACTCGATAATTAGAAACACAAACGACAACGAAAACACCTTTATTCATAATAATGACCAATGAGGTTGAAAATGTATAGATACGTCGATGCATGTCGAACTCTAGTGGCAAGAACAGAAACTTCGTAGGATATTGAGTCGAAGAACGATATAACTCCAGGAGTTGTATAGTTCTTTCGCTCAACATAATAATAAACAGTCTCAAAAGTGCATAAGCAGTATGTGAGTTATATTGTTATTTAACTCATCGGAAAGGGCAACGTTCAGAAGTAAATTTGAATACCTCAGTTAAAAACGGGCAATTTTGGAGTTATACTCTTTTTCCACTCACCGATTCAATTGTGTATTATGAAACGGGACCTCCCCGGATTTCCGGAAATCCGTTGCGAAGAAACAGTTTCGATTGCACCGTGTTGCGGTAACTCTTTAAGTGGAGAGAATTTAGTGGGATGTATTAATCAAAAATCATAGGTGTTGTAAAAATAAAGTGAAAGAAAATATAGTTAAATGCACCAGACTCACCAAACAGTATTCTTCGACCAATCTTCTGGAGAGTACCCTCGGACGGGGTCGATCTTCAATTCTTCAATAACAGTGTCTCTTTCACAAAATAATTGTGTCTCTTTCACAAAGTAATAGCGTAGTTCACTTAAATTAGCGGAACAAAAGGTTCTATCTCAAAATAAGAGAAAATATAAAATAGCGGAAAAATAGAATAAAGAAAATTAGAGGTAGCGATAAGAAACAGTCGGAGGTTGTTCTTAGACTCTCACATAATGTTCATATTTGTTGAATTGCGCAGGCACAGCACATATCAGTTCCAGGTAACTGAGAATATACAGGCTGTCCAGTGCATATACTAATGAATGAATTTAAATTGAAAACTATTGAATAAATAAACAAAAAATAGATATTTCTAGAACATTTCCTGCCCCCCAAAAATGCCATAGCATTTTTCAGAAGAGCTTGAAAGAAAAAATGGAAAAAAAGGATTGAATATGAAGTTATGCAAACCATCATGCAGAAAGATTCATAAAAAAATAACATGAGCAAAATGAAAAAGATTATTCCTCATGGCTTATTATTGGTAACGCAAAAATAAGGTAAGTAAATGGCCAGCGTAATCACAACCGATTTGTAAAAGGCCATTATTGTTGAGAACTTTGAATTTGGTTAAGTTGCCCAGAGGGGGCTGATAGACTTTGGGTTTTTGAAACATAACATAAACAATATCCACAACTGTTTAACAAACAAAAATGCAGCTGGTGTGTTACCTGAAAATGCATTCAGGAAGGAAACAATTTTGGTATATTTCGCTAGCGTTATGAATGCCAGACGCCATTCTAGCGAACTCAGAAGATCACATCGTTTCTGATCCCCATATACAGGGTGTCCCATTACTCGACGTCAACCCGGAACCGGGTGAAAAGGCAAGTAATGCTGGTTGTCAGAAAAATATAAAAAAAAATCTAAGTTGCATGATTTTAGAATAATGCGCATTTAAAAAAACTTGCAAAATTCCACACCCTGTGACAGTCTTTTCGCTCCTGTTGCCACAAATATCAACTTTTTTCTTTGCTGTGTAACCTTGAATAATGCTTGTCTAAACTGTAATCAAAATTTTGATACCAGCTGATCTAGGTTTCATAAAAATAGGGCTTACTTCTCAGAAAAAAAATTCGAAATAAACAATTGCCTAGTTTCAACTGACTGTATGGAAAAAAAAATGTACTACGTAGGTTTGGCATGTTTTTTCAAAGTTGGCGCATTTAGTGAGGATTCCAAAATGGTATAATACTTGTTTAATTGTAGCTGCCGTAGTTCAAATTTATTTTCGATTGCCGTTGAATACACTTTTTCGTTAATTGCTTCCCAGTAATAGAGCCCAATGGATTCAAGTCCGGTGAACGGGCCGGCCACGAGATTGGACCAGAAAGTCCGATCCATCTTCCGGGAAAAAATGTTATCAGAAAAAAAAATTTCCAGAGAAAATAGTTTTTCCAGAAAAAATTTTTCCGGAGAAATTCCTCTGAAATTTTTTTTTCTGATAACATTTTTTCCCGGAAGATGGATCGGACTTTCTGGTCCAATTTCGTGGCCGGCCCGTTCACCGGACTTGAATCCATTGGGCTCTATTACTGGGAAGCAGTTAACGAAAAAGTGTATTCAAAGGCAATCGAAAATAAATTTGAACTACGGCAGCTACAATTAAACAAGTATTATACCATTCTGGAATCTTCACTAAATGCGCCAACTTTTGAAAAAACATGCCAAACCTACGTAGTACATTTTTTTTTCAATACAGTCAGTTGAAACTAGGCAATTGTTTATTTCGAATTTTTTTCTGAGAAGTAAGCCCTATTTTTATGAAACCTAGATCAGCTGGTATCAAAATTTTGATTACAGTTTAGACAAGCATTATTCAAGGTTACACAGCAAAGAAAAAAGTTGGAAAAAGTTGATATTTGTGGCAACAGGAGCGAAAAGACTGTCACAGGGTGTGGAATTTTGCGTGTTTTTTTAAATGCGCGTTATTCTAAAATCATGCAACTTAGATTTTTTTTTATATTTTTCTGACAACCAGCATTACTTGCCTTTTCACCCGGTTCCGGGTTGACGTCGAGTAATGGGACACCCTGTATATAATAATATAATAAAATAAAAAAATAAAAATCTCATAACATAAATAGAAATACGTGATACTGTCGGAAAATTCGAATATTTTCCGAAAGAAATTGACAAAAATGTTGAATTTTATGGGTTGCGAATAAAGCTACTCTCTTCTCTTCACATCATATATACCTATTCCGAAACAAAATTTTCAGAAAGGTGATATAGTTCAAATCCAAATTGAATGTGATCGTTAAACTCAAACTTTGTAGCACTCAACCAAAACGAGTTATCCATTTTATCTAGGGGAAAAAGACCTCGACTACCGAGATCAACGGGATTGTCTTCCGAATGAACGCAATTCCACTCAATGAAGGGAATTTTTTCTTGTACATATGCTACTCTATTCGCGACAAAATGTTTCCACCTATGAAAAAGTGATCGAAGCCATGCCAAAACTACCTGTAAATCCGACCAGGCTTGAATGGTTGCGAAGGAATATTCATCAGAAAAAAGTTTCAATACAAATAAAAGTTTTGTTAGCAAAACTGAAGCACACAATTCTAAGCGCGGTATAGATATTTCCTTGAGAGGTGCAATTTTACGTTTAGCAAAAACAAAATTGATGTAAATATTATCATCAGAATGAACCGTTCCTGCATACAAAATAGAGCAATAACCTTTTTCAGAGCTATCACAAAAGCCGTGTAACTCAAATTTAGAATAAATAAAGCAATTTGAATGTCTTGTTATTTCAAAACGCGAAAGATATTGAATGTGTGAAACAAACCGATAAGGAATAAGTAAAATTTCGTCCGGTGGTTGATCATTCCACACAAGACCCATAATCCAGAATCTCTGAATTAAATATTCAATTAAAAATGTGACTGGCGCTAAGAAACCTAGAGGATCACATAGTCGGGCTAGTTGCGACATGACTTGTGTTTAAGTACATCTTGTATCGTTCGAAGGTGCAACAGAAAAATAAATACTATCTGAAATTGGATTCCATAACAATCCCAAAACTTCCAGAGCAGATGAGTTTCCATCAGAACAGAAAACAAGATGTTCTATGCTACGCATGGAAGTAGGAATAGTTTCCAACGGAATTTGGTTATCACTTGACAATTGAAAACCTCTCTTTTCAAATGAACTAATCAACTGGTCAAGTGAGGAAACACCAGTGATAACATCGTCAATATAAGCATATTCAAAGAACACTTTCGTTGCCAAAGGAAAATCGTTACTTTCATCTTGCTCCAACCGTTTCAAAAATCGCGAAGCTACAAATGGAGCAGATGATATTTCATATGTAACGGTCTTGAAGGTACTTAAAGGTTTCAAAACACAATGGTCAATGAGGTTATAAGGACTTTCGTGTAAAGAATTATATGGAACAATCTGCATATGTCCGCAATCAAAATATTCGGGAATAAAAGCAGAGTAATCGTTATGGAGAAAAGGATCTTTCATAAGTCGACGCTCCAAGGAAACGAATCGCTTGGAAACAAGTTCTTCCATGCCGCTAAAGTTGGGCATACTATTGGCAAATGGTAGAGAAACAAATATTTTCTCACATAATTGATTATGGAGGGAGTCAATACCCAACTAGCAAAGATATTTTATAATTCCTAACTGTTCGTGCTATTTTATTTTATAATTGCTTTATGACTGCTCGTCGAAAGCAATTTTGTTTTATTGAAATTGTCAGGGACACAATTGAGCTTTTGAGAAGTATTTCGCTTTATAAGATAGTCGTAAGAACGTTCTTAGTGCAAAAATATAAAACAGTTTTACGGCAAGACATAATATTGTTTTATAAACGTTCACACAACAATTGTTAGAAACATGTCAGCCTACCGAACAAATTTGTTTCATAATAGATTTATACCGGTGTTATCTGATACTAGTTTGTTCTTTTGCGAACATCTATAAAACTGTTTTATAAGCGCTATATAAAACATTTATAAAATTAATTTATTAATGTTTTCTTTTTGATATTACTGCTGTCTAAAGCAACATTAACAAAACTATTATATAATTATACTGAACTCTGTCATAATACAAATCATATAAAATAATTATGAAACAAAAAAGTTTGTGAGGACTCAGAAGCCTTTATTGATACATTTATAAAACAAATCGCTAATTTACTATTATTTTTTGATCTTGTGCATGACACGCTCATGAACTCTTTATTATTATGAATTCGCTAGGTAAATCGAAGAAAGCTAAAAAAGTGGAGCATATTACAGAAAAGTTAAAAAATGCTACCAAAATATTATAGGTGATGAATTTATTACTGGTAATAATATACCGGCACCGGATCTCCCTATAAAGGAAGCAACAGGTGACCCTCCATCAGATAAATCAAATGATTGTACTTCAATGATGCTGTTGAACCAAATGCTTCCAATGGAAATGCTTTATTTACTCATAAAGAAGTCGAGCCAAGGAGTTTTCAGGAAAAAAAAGATGTAATAAATGATTGGGAAGTAGAACTTGATGAATCGGATGAGGAGAATCAGTCTAATAGAAACGATGTAGAAAGAAATTTAGGGTTTGTGAAGAGTATGAGATTGTGGGCTGTGTCCTTCAATATACCGTAAGTGGCACTAAGGGCTTTGTTTCAGAACATCAATAGTCGCTTTCCCAATACACTTCCCCAAGACCCTAGGACTCTCTTAATAACTTACCGAAATGTTACAATAACAAAAATTGGCAACGGTAGTTATTGGCATCATGGGTTGGAATTAAGCTTAAGGCAAATTTTTGCTGAACTATCTGAGATACCCAATGTAATATCCCTTAATGTGAGTACAGATGGTTTGCCCATCTACAAAAGTAGCAAATTTGAGTTTTGGCCTCTTCTTTTCAACATTCATGAGATACCTAGCCAAAAACCCATGATCATTGGTATATATTGTGGGAAGGGAAAGCCTTCAGATTTATCACCCTACCTACAGCCGTTTGTTGAAGAAGCGAAAATATTGCTTGAAGAAGGATTACTTTTCAATAATAAATTGATAAAGTTGGAATTGCGCTGTTTTGTATGTGATTCTCCTGCCAGGGCATTCATTTAAGGTAATTATATATTTTGAATTGATTAATTTATTTTCAATATTTCTCAAGGTGTGACAAATTTTAATGGCAAACAAGGATGTCTGAAGTGTACCACCATCGGAGAGTATTCTCATGTTTCTCACACAGTATATTTTCCAAGATCAGGATGTGAGATACGAACGGATGCAGGTTTTAGGGCTAAATTATACGGAAGCCACCACAAACAAGATTCTCCATTGACGTTACTCCCAATCGATAATGATAATAATTTATTGATCCCTCAGACAAATAAATGTATAGGACAAGTCATATAAAAAACAAAATGCTACAAAATTTAACCACTCACAATTTCATCAGTTAGGAATTCATTCACTGTATAATAACATTTACTCAGTAATAACTGTCTTAAACTTTTTTTGAATTTACCAAAATCAAGAGATCTAAAACGAGGAGGCAGATTATTGAAAAGCTTAATGCACTGATACAAAGGAGACATCTCAAATTTAGTTGTTTTATGTTTGGGTACATGTAATGTCATATCACTCCTTGTATTATACTCATGAAAGCTTGACAACCTTACAATATCCTTCTCATTCTCTTTCACATACAGAAGACATTTCAGAATAAAAATGGATGACAAAGTAAGAATATTATTTTCTATAAATATAGGTCTGCAAGACGAACGTGAAGGTATGTTGAACATCATTCGTATGATGCGTTTTTGTGCTATGAAAACACTTTCAACATCCGAAGAGTTTCCCCATAATAGATTATTATAAGACAAGTGACTATAGACCCAACTGTAATAAACATTCATGATTGATTCTAACGGGAGTGAGGTTTTAACCCTGTTTATAGCATAATAGGAACTTTTCAATTTTTTGCATCAAGGTGAATACCCAGGAATTTGGTACCATTTTTAGCTGTAATGGTACGGTCGAGATGACGAATCACCAATTTACGATCACTTTTACAGATTTTAAACTGAACACATTCGGTTTTGTCGACATTAATCATCAGGTTATTTTGATGACACCAGTCGACAAAACTGCGTAGTAGTAGCTCACACAACGCTTGAAGCTCCTCGAATGTCGGGGCCGAAACTACCACCGAAGCATCATCAGCAAACAAGCTCATTAAAAACTTTCGGATCAGTGATGAAAAACTTCGGCGTGTTAGCAAATGCAAAAACATCCTTTTCAAATTAACAGGCAAATCGTTGATGAAAAGTAAAAAAAGCAGAGGCCCAAGGACAGATCCCTGTGGCACTCCGAGACTCAAATGGTGTTCGTCAGATAGAGAGTTTTGAACTTTAACATGCATGGATCTGCCTTCGAGATAACTTTGGAGCCAAGTCAAAAATACACCCCGGAAGCCCAAGTTATAACACTTATCTATCATAAATTGAAAGGGTAGACTGTCAAACGCTCGTGAGAGATCAAAAAATAAAGCTGCCACATATAAACCACAGTCCAGACATTCATAAACATAATCAACAAAATAAATTGCAGCTGTTTCGGTTGAGCGACCAGATCTGAAACTTATCTATAGTCTATCCAAATCCGAGAGGCCAAGCGTAAACAAACTAGAAACGCGATTTGGTCGCTCTTATTGGTCGAAGCTTCAGGAACGCCACTTTCGACCAATAAGAGCGACCAAATCGCGTTTCTAGTTTGTTTACGCTTGGCCTCTCGGATTTGGATAGACTATAGTATATCAAACTTATCGATAAACTTTATCATCCTATTGAACACCACTCTTTCGAACACTCTGGAGAATATGCTCAAAATAGAAATCGGCCTATAATTTGAAATTCTATGTATATCGTTTTTTTTTGAAAATCGGCACCACTATGGCTTTTTTGAGAATACTAGGGAAAATTCCAGAGCTCACAGATAGATTAATACAATGGGCAAAATGTTTACAGATGTTATAACTAATCAACTTGAGAACTCTAGCAGAGATGGAATCAGACCCTGCACTCTTATTAATTTTTAGTAACTTAATTATATCTGCAATTAGACACTCAGTCACCGGAAGAAAGAAAAATGTTGAATTCAACATTACAGGGGTAGTACACGAGAAAGATAAAGAGTTCCCATAATAGTGGCGAAGAGAAGATTCGGTGATGGTTGAGTAGTAAGTGGCAAACACTTTCGATAACACATAGATATCGCTTTGTAAAACACCATCAATAAGAAGTTGAATAGATTCATACCTTCTAGCCTTACGGCCAGTCAAATTGTTCACCAGTGACCATACTGTTTTGTTCTTATTGTCCGATCTACCAATAAGTTCATTATGAAATTTTAGTTTCGTGTTTTTAATTAATAGTCTATACTGCGATTTTGCTTTTTTGTATAAATTATAGGTGCTCTGACATTTAGCATTAGAATATAACCAGTGTAAATTCATGAGTTCGCGCTTGGCAGAAATTACTTCCGCAGTAATCCATCCATCTACTCGATGCTTAATAGGCAATTTCATTAAAGGACAACATGATTCAAATGTTTTTGGATTGCTCCAACGAATGATTGAAAACATACATTGACATCAGTGTATTCATAAATATCGTTGAAATCATGAGTCTAAATACGAAAAACAAAATTTTCGAGATTCTGTTGAGTCAAGTTTCTCACAAACTTCGGTAAATCCTGAGTACTCCTGAGAGATCTGTTGTTAAACTCAACTAAGATAGCACGGTGGTCGCTTATGTATGGTTCAAATACTTTCACACTGAGGTCACATGCATCGACATTGGTCAGGATATAGTCTACCTTTGAAATAGATGTGCGACCAGTAATGTCAGTGAACACCCTGGTAGGAACTTGTGAAGATGTTCGCAAATCAAGTCAACAAACAGCTTACGATTGACGCATTCAGCCTTTAGGAAATCACCACATACAAAGATAATGTCAACCAAACCCAAACAGTAATTCAATAGGCCGTATTTATAAAAATGAAGTATTTCCTTCAAAGGTAAAGGTAGAAGTAAAAGGTAGAGGTCCCAAGGAGAAGGTAGAAGGAGAAGGTTTTGCTTTACTTGGTATTCATAATCTTTTCCTCTTCTTTGCAAGATAATCCTCACGAAAAGAGGAAAAGGTATAGAGACGCGCAATTTATTGGTACGACGCACTTTACCTATACTCCGTTCACGAAATGTTGAGCACATAGTAGGCGTTTCTTTATTTATCTGAAGTTGGCAGTATTTGCTGTCATAACGTAAAATAAATTCAATGTTGCCGAATGAACCCGGCCTCGTCCGATGAGCTTGCGAGTTATCAGACAACTCTATGCAATATTGACAACATTGCTCATCAATCTGACAAGAAAATAAACATCATAACCTAAAATTTTAATATACACAATGGAATATGTCAAATTATCATGGCCAACCGACGGCTCAACCTTTCGTGAACGGACTATATATGTTGCCGACAAGTTGCAACTTGCAGGTACATCAGGATAGCGATTATGTTATTAGTAGTATAGAGTGTTTGCTGCTACTTGGAAGGTGAGTTGTACTCGAAGTTTTGATTATTTTGAGTGAGCTGTGTTAAGATGGCAAGTGACGAGGAACTATCAGACTCCAAATTAGAGTCACAAGACACCGGCGAATGCAAGTTTATTGCAGAAAGGGTAAAACAATACCCGGAAATATTGGAAAAAATTGATACTAGCATAATTTTTCCGGTTAACATATTCATCCCCAAATAAACGCGGCTTTTCAATTTCAACATGCGTACAGTCGATAACTCCTATTGCGGTCGGAAATTTTTTTTCGCTGCCCATTTCACTTTGGCTTCCAGTCAGCCGCCTTATCTACAATGAGACGAAGAGTTGTATCGACAATTCTGGAAACTGTAGGCTGTGTACATCCCAGTTCCTCAGCTATACCGCTCTGGAAACCCGGATTGGCCATGTACCGTAAGAACACTTTCATTTTTTGTACAGGCGAAAGCGCCCCTCCCCTGATTTCCTGATTCTCGCCAATGAAGTAGTCGGCTAACCACTGCACGTTTATTTCTTCAAACCGAAAAAGGGTTCGAAAATCGCTTTCACGTGGAGTACGTCTCTCTTTGTACACTTTTCGAGCGCGTACACCGTACATGCCCTAAATCCGCCATGGGAAATTCCAATTAAAAAATTATGCGCTCACTCACTCAAGCTCACTCCCCAACTGAAACACCTTTAAATGCCAATAAATGAAAGAAGTAAATGATAAAAATCCATTCCGGACTAGATGCCTATTTTGCGAAGCAAATCCTTTAATTCTGTAGCTCCTGTTTATGAATACCAAAAAAGGGAAACCTTTCAATTTAGAGCAACACCTTTTTCTTCAAGTTCGAACCTTTTCTTTCTTTTTGTTTATGAATAGAATGTAAAGTAAATGCTTTAATTTCTACAAGTAAAAGCAAATGCTCTTCTTTATAAATACGGCCTAATGTATCGGTCAGTTTTTCTAAAATAATTTCAAAAATACCGGAACAAGGCCGATAGACTTCCCCATTGGTGATTCCCTGCACCTAATTGATTTGGGAATAATGAAGAGGTGCCTTATGGGTTGGAGAGATGGTAGTTTTGGTATTTATAGATCAAAATGGTGCGCGAAAGACATAGCTATAGTTTCTAATTTTTTAGAGAGTTGTAAAATGACATTAGGAATTCATAGAGCTGTAAGAGGGCTTGATACCTTGTGTTATTGGAAAGGTAAAGAATTTCGTACTTTCCTATATTATCTAGGAGTCGTTATGCTTAGTAAAGTTTTGCCTGAAGATATATACCAACATTATTTAAAATTGTTTTGTGCAATAACTATATGCTCATCTAATGTTTACACTAAGTTTCTTGATCTAACTGATTCTATAATTAATTCCTATGTAGAACATTTTCGTGATTTTTACGGAGAAGATTATATGAGTAGTAATATTCATAACTTGACGCATCTTGTCGACTAAGTTAGAAAATGTGGTACTTTGCAGAGTTTCAACGCGTATTCCTTCGAAAACCGTTTATATCAGATAAAAAGTTTGCTAAGAAACGGCAATCTGCCATTAAGCCAAATTGCAAAAATAATGAGCGAAATAATACGAAGTGAGATGAGTTTATTAATAATCATTTTAATTGTTCCCGTTCCCACTTATTTCCTATCCTGAAAAATAAAAGTCTGACGGTTTTTTCTATAGAATCGAATTTGAGACTTTTGCTCTTACCCATGATGATTGTAATAAATGGTTTCTGACTAAAGAGAATCAGGTTATTGCTATGAAATATGTTATATTACAAAACAGAACAACGCCTTGTATTTTTGGCAGTATAGTTAAAAATTTAAATGATGTTTTTGAGACTGCCATATAATCTTCTTACCTAAACATATTCAAATCAGAAGTTGTTTATGCAGATGAAGAAGTGTTGAGTGTAATTCCTATAACATATATTGAATGCAAATTAGTTGCTGTAGCATATAATAATGAGATGTTCTTTTTTCCTCTGGTTCATACTTTATAGGTTTTAAATTAGTGTAACAAAAAAATCCTTTATACTTTTATATTGTCAGAAAAAATACTAAAAACATATCAAAATAAATGTTACACACTACTTAAGTAATAATTTATTCATCTGATTCATCTCCATCATCACCCACATTTTCTTCTTGATCAGATCCTCCTTCTTCTGTTGGCTCAATTAGGTTGCTCCCTCCACTTTTTTCCTCAAAGTCTGTTTTTACTTTTTTTTCTTTTATTGTATATGATAGATCTTTTGGTCTCCTTTTTACAGCTGAATTTCTTAGCATGCTGCTTTGGCTTCTTCTTGTGGATTTTCTTATTACATTTTTAAAGAATTCTTCACAATCTTTTAGTGTGAATGTTTTATCTGACAAATGAATGACTTTAAAAAATAAATTAATCACATTTTTATAATATAAATTTTAAACGGAAGTTTTTCTTTTTTGTCTCGAGCTCCTCTAGCTCAGGAACAACGTGTCATGAGTTGTATTGAAAATATTCTGTCTACTAGTATATAACAATTATTCAAACCATTACCACTACCTTTTTGGCCACACACAATACTCAGCCTTTCTACATTATTTGTCATCTGTCATCAATTGTTTATCTTGTAACAGACTTTCAAGCTTTTGCAAATCATCTATTGTTTTTATTTCCTTCAGAGCCATATTTTGCATTTGCTTTTTATTGTCAGGTAATTCATCGTCCTTAAGAAGTGAGTTTTTAAGTACAATTCATCTTGGTTTAATTAGGTTTCTCGGTTAGTTCAAGTTTTCTCATATGTGAAGATCACAGCGTTCAGCATCAAGGCAGTCGCATACTTCTTCATGTTCATCTACATCTGCGGTAGGTTCATGGAGCACCTGGTCGTACCATTCAAGACGTGGATCTGAAGTTTTCCAATCGTCACCGAACATTTTTTTCAACAGCATGTCCACATCTTTTTTCTTTTCTTTTGTCAGTGCGTGAGTAAGTGGTTGTTTTGAAAGTGTAACTTATCTTAGGTTCCTTTTTCCTTGCTTCCTTAATGACAAAAAAATTTCATCTCCATCAAATTTGTAGTTGTTCAAGCCTCTCACCAGCACAATCTTTTCGTAAATCATCTCCTCATTTTTGCTTTGTGTTTGAAGCTCTTCAATTTCTTCAACTGGGCGGTATCGAATTTCGATCCTCTTCATCTCACTCATCGATTGGATGTCCTTGTAAATTTGTTCAGTTCCTTTGTATAGAGTATTTCCCAATCTTTTTCAAGAATCTTCACTTGTCCCATTTCACTGTAAATGTCATGGTATTCCTCTTTAGTTAAAATGATTGGTCTTCTGCGGAGCAGTTTTTCTGATCTGCAGGCAGAAAACTATCTCCACCAACAGGGAAGAATGACAAAATCTTCTGTATGGTTGTAGTGTTTGTTTCCAAAAAATGAACAAGGGTTCTCAAGACGATGTTATTTTTGTTTTGTGATATGCAATCGTCACTTAATAATCTCAAGACTGAACATCCTTGGAAATCAGTAGTTTTTAGCTGGGTAAAGAGAGCGGATGAGATTTCCAGACTGCCTTTCCCAGCCTGCTCTTCGTTCCAGGTATAAAACACAGGATTGTTTGTTTTCAGGTCAGTTATACACAAATTATAGAATCCAATTTGCCTCGCGTAATACGGTTCCTGTATGGAGCTCTTTAGTAGCGGCTGAATCTGTTGAAGATCAAAGCAAAAGCTAAAAGAATCGGGAATATCTGGTTTTATGTGTTCATAAAAAGCCTTTGCTCTTCGGGTATGAACTCGCTTTTCAACCATAAATTGTGCCTTCTCAGCAGACTGTAATGGCGCACTTCTGATCTTCTCTCTGAGTAGGCAGCAAGTACTGCAAGTATCAGATGCCGGAGACTTAAATCCTATATTGAATTCATTCACAAATATTCGCCTAAACATACTGCATGTAACTTTTAACTCATCTTCACACTAATCATTATACATTTTATTTAGTTTTACTAATACTAAGTTCACTACTGAGGTATAACCTCTTTGATTTTTTCCGATTGTAATGTGACTCAGTACCTCTGAGCTTTGAGATGAACTCCCTTACACTTTGTTTTTTCAGAAAGTTTTTATTTTTTGTAGTGTGACCTTCTCTTTTTTCCTCAACCGCTAATCCAAAATGTACTTTTTTGGCTATATTTTTTATTCTAGTTTCTCCAACACCAATTACATTGCGGAAAAACTTTAAACATACAGGAAATTTTACACCTGCCTGAGTTGGTAAAAAGTACCTACTTTATGCAATAGTTGCGCTCACAACCAGGTTTTTTCTTCTTATTTTTTCTATAGGCCTATGCCTATGTCTTTTAACTGAGGTGGTATGAATCAAGTTAGCAATTATATCTGATGAGTCTCGTCCTTAACTGTTTAATTGAGGGAATATTTCTTGGCGGCAGGACTGTGGGGTGAATTATACACACTTTTTTAAATCGCCGACGTTTCGATCCTTTTTTGGATCTTCTTCAGGGCTGCAAGAATATTTATTTCTTAGTCTTGAGAGAGTTTACAAATATGTGTAAAATACAAATTAAACTTTACGATTCACGAACTCAATTAGGTATATGAGACACTATTACAAACAAGCTACATGGACACAGATTAGAAAGAGACCAACATTCAGGTGGAATTTGCAATTATAAACTTTTTTTTTGTATTATTGTATTGTTTTATTAATTTTTTTTTCCTTTAATTTTGTTTATATTTTTGTATCATACAAACTCAATTCCCATTATTGATTACATAATTGTATTTCAATTCTTACCAATTTGGTCTGGTGTATTTGGACACGGTGGATGTTTAGTTTCATTTATTCGTCTTTGTTTACGTGTCTTGTTGGTGGTATGTTTCAGTGGCCAGTCACTATGATACTGATCGACGGAGTTCTCCGTCTCCCGTTATCAATTCTTGAATACGTTTCTTTTTCCGTTAGTTCGTCGTAATACCCTTTTCAATTATATTTCTCTTAACAGGCCGTTATAAATATTATTCAAACCTTGTATGTCTGATCTGACGTTTACTGTTTTATTAATGGATATATATATATCATTTCACTAATGCATCTTTTTTGATAATTTTTTTCCGTGTCAAGTATTTTTACTGCATCAAAATCGAAGTCGTGTTTTTCGTTGAAATGGTGTATAGCAAGAGCAGTTTTCTCGTTTTTGTCTTTGTTATTTTCTCCGCAGTCGTATTTGTGTTGGTATATTCTGTTTTTCAAATATTGTTTTGTCATGCCAACATAAGATAAGTTGCAACCTTTACAGGGAATTTGATAGACTAAGTTGGATTTTGTTAACTTTGGGTAGGGGTCTTTTAATTTTGAGTATATGGTGTTAAGTTTTTCCAGGGGGTAAAAAGCTAGTTTGATGTTGGTAGCGTTGTTTTTTATGAGGTTTTCAACTTTTTCTGACAGTCCTTTTATGTATGGGAATTTATAATATTTGATGTTCTCTCTTTCGGTTTGCGCGTTATTCTCGAAACCCGAATTTGTAAATTTCCGCTTGTACTGTTGTATGGTTTGGTTGACTAATGTTTTGGGGTAGTTGTTCACTCTTAAAATTTCTTTAATCTTGATTTCATTGCTATGCCAGTACTCTCTATTGCTCAGACTATAACTTCTAAATAAAAGGTTTTTTATTGTATTAATTTTTTGTGTTTGTGGATGAAATGACAAGTAATTTAAATTCTGTTAGATGAGGTGGGTTTTGTATACCAATTCGTTGAGATTGACCCATCGTTGTTTCTAGTGAGCTGAACATCTAAGAACGATATTCTATTTTCTGTTTCTGTCTCTATGGTGAATTGTATTCTTTCATGAAATGCGTTGAAGGTGTTTAAAAGTTCGTCTATTTTGTCGTGTGGGACTGCAAATATCGTATCATCCACGTATAGTTTCAAAATTGGTATTAGAAATGAAAGCTTGCGGACGCTTGTTGAAATTAGTTTGTTCATTATTATGTTAGCTAATGTTGCACTGGCAGGGTTTCCCATCGCTGCGCCCTCTGTCTGTAGATATATTTGTCCGTTTAAAATAAAATAACTGGAGTCGAATATGAATTCTATTATCTCGCATAAAAACGCTTTGTTCAGTTCTGTGTAAGCTGAAATGTGTGACCAATTTTCTTTTTTATTATCTGTAAAACGAGCTGTTTCGGTATATTTGTGTATAATGAGGTTACGTCTAGTGATACTAGGACGTAGTTTGGGGGGAGTTTTATTGTTTTTATATATTCAACCAGTTCTAACGAATTTTTTATATTGTAGTCGAAGGTTGTGGTCCAGGGGGATAAAATATCGTGAAGGAACGCAGACAGATATATGTAGGTGAACCCTGACAACTAACAATTGGTCTCATGCAGAGAGTATCTTTATGTGTTTTTCTTAGTCCATACATTCTTGGTGGAACCGCATTGTGAATTCTAAGTTTTTTCATCGTTTGGTCGCTTATCATGTTCTGTTTGTATAATTCTTTAACAAGTTCGTTGTTTTTTGTCTGGAATATAGTTGTAGGATCTTTGTTGGCGGTTTTATAGGTAGATTCGTCTTTTGCCAAGTTGTTCATGGCTTCAATGTAGTCACATTTATACATTATAACTGTACTATTACCCTTGTCAGCTCTAGATACAATGCACTCGGGATGGTCATTTAGGAATTTTTTTGTCGCGGCAAGGTTGCTTTGGAATATGCTTTTTTTATTGTAATTTTTTCTTGATTTGATGCAGTGATTTTTGCTGATGTTAGCGAAAGCTGATCTAAGGTTGTTTTTAGTTTCTTCTGTCAGATTTGATTGACCATTCAGGATGTACTCGAAATCTTTAATCACGTTGACATTTAATCGGTACCTGCCGTTTGTTTCTGTTGGGGTATTAAATTTGGGGCCTAGGTTAAGAATTTGCGAAACCATTTCAGGAATTTGTATGTTGGTATAATTGAAAAGAAAATTCTCTGTATTTGGTTCCGACCTGAATGTAGCCTTCTCTTTACATAAATTTTGAATTTTTTTTAAGTTATTCTTTCTAATTAGCTTAAAGTTTCTTTCATAGGACTCGTTTGATTTTCTAAAAAATAATGTAGAAATATTTGTTGTCAATAGACTATCGATTTTAGCTTTGATTAAAGATTTTTATGTCAATACATTTAATATTATTTGCGATGTGTTTAGGTGATATGTTTTTTGTTCGGCAGGATAATAAGTAAATTCTCCTATTTCTCGTTAAGGCCAGTTTCCCACTATTATTCATCCAAGACTTCAACAAATAAACCGCATCATACCCGTATTCTGCTGTGATGTTCTGTAAAAAGCCTGTGTTCGCTTCCATATCTGATGAGTCTCGTCCTTAACTGTTTAATTGAGGAAATATTTCTTGGCTTCAGGACTGTGGGGTTACTTATTATCCTGCCGAACAAAAAACATATCACCTAAACACATCGCAAATAATATTAAATGTATTGACATAATAACATCTGAATCAAGTCCATTCAACATTGAAATTGAACGAACAAAAACCAGATTTCAGAACTCAGTATTAAATATAGAAATAAAAATTACATTGTGGAAGTTGAAAAGGCTTGAAAAAGAAAAATCTTTAATCAAAGCTAAAATCGATAGTCTATTGACAACAAATATTTCTACATTATTTTTTAGAAAATCAAACGAGTCCTATGAAAGAAACTTTAAGCTGATTAGAAAGAATAACTTAAAAAAAATTCAAAATTTATGTAAAGAGAAGGCTACATTCAGGTCGGAACCAAATACAGAGAATTTTCTTTTCAATTATACCAACATACAAATTCCTGAAATGGTTTCGCAAATTCTTAACATAGGCCCCAAATTTAATACCCCAACAGAAACAAACGGCAGGTACCGATTAAATGTCAACGTGATTAAAGATTTCGAGTACATCCTGAATGGTCAATCAAATCTGACAGAAGAAACTAAAAACAACCTTAGATCAGCTTTCGCTAACATCAGCAAAAATCACTGCATCAAATCAAGAAAAAATTACAATAAAAAAAGCATATTCCAAAGCAACCTTGCCGCGACAAAAAAATTCCTAAATGACCATCCCGAGTGCATTGTATCTAGAGCTGACAAGGGTAATAGTACAGTTATAATGTATAAATGTGACTACATTGAAGCCATGAACAACTTGGCAAAAGACGAATCTACCTATAAAACCGCCAACAAAGATCCTACAACTATATTCCAGACAAAAAACAACGAACTTGTTAAAGAATTATACAAACAGAACATGATAAGCGACCAAACGATGAAAAAACTTAGAATTCACAATGCGGTTCCACCAAGAATGTATGGACTAAGAAAACACATAAAGATACTCTCTGCATGAGACCAATTGTTAGTTGTCAGGGTTCACCTACATATATCTGTCTGCGTTCCTTCACGATATTTTATCCCCCTGGACCACAACCTTCGACTACAATATAAAAAATTCGTTAGAACTGGTTGAATATATAAAAACAATAAAACTCCCCCCAAACTACGTCCTAGTATCACTAGACGTAACCTCATTATACACAAATATACCGAAACAGCTCGTTTTACAGATAATAAAAAAAGAAAATTGGTCACACATTTCAGCTTACACAGAACTGAACAAAGCGTTTTTATGCGAGATAATAGAATTCATATTCGACTCCAGTTATTTTATTTTAAACGGACAAATATATCTACAGACAGAGGGCGCAGCGATGGGAAACCCTGCCAGTGCAACATTAGCTAACATAATAATGAACAAACTAATTTCAACAAGCGTCCGCAAGCTTTCATTTCTAATACCAATTTTGAAACTATACGTGGATGATACGATATTTGCAGTCCCACACGACAAAATAGACGAACTTTTAAACACCTTCAACGCATTTCATGAAAGAATACAATTCACCATAGAGACAGAAACAGAAAATAAAATATCGTTCTTAGATGTTCAGCTCACTAGAAACAACGATGGGTCAATCTCAACGAATTGGTATACAAAACCCACCTCATCTAACAGAATTTTAAATTACTTGTCATTTCATCCACAAACACAAAAAATTAATACAATAAAAAACCTTTTATTTAGAAGTTATAGTCTGAGCAATAGAGAGTACTGGCATAGCAATGAAATCAAGATTAAAGAAATTTTAAGAGTGAACAACTACCCCAAAACATTAGTCAACCAAACCATACAACAGTACAAGCGGAAATTTACAAATTCGGGTTTCGAGAATAACGCGCAAACCGAAAGAGAGAACATCAAATATTATAAATTCCCATACATAAAAGGACTGTCAGAAAAAGTTGAAAACCTCATAAAAAACAACGCTACCAACATCAAACTAGCTTTTTACCCCCTGGAAAAACTTAACACCATATACTCAAAATTAAAAGACCCCTACCCAAAGTTAACAAAATCCAACTTAGTCTATCAAATTCCCTGTAAAGGTTGCAACTTATCTTATGTTGGCATGACAAAACAATATTTGAAAAACAGAATATACCAACACAAATACGACTGCGGAGAAAATAACAAAGACAAAAACGAGAAAACTGCTCTTGCTATACACCATTTCAACGAAAAACACGACTTCGATTTTGATGCAGTAAAAATACTTGACACAGAAAAAAATTATCAAAAAAGATGCATTAGTGAAATGATATATATATCCATTAATAAAACAGTAAACGTCAGATCAGACATACAAGGTTTGAATAATATTTATAACGGCCTGTTAAGAGAAATATAATTGAAAAGGGTATTACGACGAACTAACGGAAAAAGAAACGTATTCAAGAATTGATAACGGGAGACGGAGAACTCCGTCGATCAGTATCATAGTGACTGGCCACGGAAACATACCACCAACAAGACACGTAAACAAAGACGAATAAATGAAACTAAACATCCACCGTGTCCAAATACACCAGACCAAATTGGTAAGAATTGAAATACAATTATGTAATCAATAATGGGGAATTGAGTTTGTATGATACAAAAATATAAACAAAATTATAAAGGAAAAAAAAATTTAATAAACAATACAATAATACAAAAAAAAAGTTTATAATTGCAAATTCCACCTGAATGTTGGTCTCTTTCTAATCTGTGTCCATGTAGCTTGTTTGTAATAGTGTCTCATATACCTAATTGAGTTCGTGAATCGTAAAGTTTAATTTGTATTTTACACATATTTGTAAACTCTCTCAAGACTAAGAAATAAATATTCTTGCAGCCCTGAAGAAGATCCAAAAAAGGATCGAAACGTCGGCGATTTAAAAAAGTGTGTATAATTCACCCCACAGTCCTGAAGCCAAGAAATATTCCCTCAATTATGTTAGCAATTATGTTATCTTGTCTTTTCTTATCTGGAACTTTTTAAAACTCTTCTTTTAAAGCCTTTATGTCATAAGGCCTAAGTTTTGCACAATTAAAACGTTTATTGTTTTGTTTACATGGCTGAAATACAAGAGCCCTTCTCGGAGGTGCATACCTGGCTAATTTTTCTCTTTTCCTCTTTCCTCCTGTAGAACGTTTCTTCCGGCTTCCTTCATAACCCTCACTTACACTCACACTTCCATCTGCACTATCCATTGTCAATAAAATAATCTGATGCACTTTGAAATAATATTAAAAGTGATGATTGCAGCACACAATTTCCAACGACTAATACAAACTATAAACAAACTAACTATTCATCTCAGATCAGGTGACTCATAGAAGCTCTCTCATTGGTTGATTGGAAATAAGATGGTTTGCATGAACTGTTGCAATGGAAACAAGCCGTTTCAGCATGAATTAACAATATGAAATAATTTTATTTGCATGTATTGGATGCCAGAAATGAATCCGGTTTTATCCGGAATTCTAATTTGTCTTAAGAATATTCCGAGAGGTTTTCACTTCTACCTAACAGCACACGATACCTTCATCACTATAAGCGATAGAAAAATTATAGTTGACATCAATTTCCGTACCAGTTATTTGGGGGATATCCTAAAGATAATGAAATTTAATATTAAAAATTGATTACATAGTACTAATTAACTCTGCATAAAATAATAAACGGTATGTGAAATAGCGTATTACGGACAAAAAGTACAAAAACGGGTAGTGAGAAAGCGTATCTTATAGTGACTAAAACACGTAGTTTTCTTTGTTAAGAATAAAAATACTTCCGAGTTTATTTAAACTTATCTTTATTCCTTTCTTCTACAATGTACAATACTCAACATACAGAACGTCAATCTATATATCGCACTTTTCAAGGTTGACGTATGACGTTAATTCATATTTGCCAACTGTAGTATATATAAAAACAAAATCACCAACATAAGTATTTTTCAACACACTTCCTTGATTTTGTTTTAAACTCAAAATAAAAAACTAGAATACTGAAAATAGAACACACACTGCTTACAAGTAATCTAAGCCTAAAGATTTCCTAAACTTTTGAAATTTAAACTTTCCTAAAGATTTTGTCAATATACATATCAGTAAGCTGATTTTCGGTATGAATTTTTACAACTTTAATAATATTATTTTTCTCATAATCGGTTACAAAGTGATAACTTACATCTATGTGCTTAGAGTTTTTAGTAAATTTACCATTTTTAGCCAACGCAATTGCACCGCTATTATCTTCATATACATTGATAGGATCCATATCATTGATTCCTAATTCTTTTAAAATTCCTCCTATAGGAATTATTTCTTCTACACAATCAGCTGAGGCATAGTATTCAGCATGCGTAGATGACCGAGACACTATTTTTCGCTTTTGAACTTTCCATAAGATAATGTTGTCAAAAACACGTATGACTATACCAGTAGTGGATTTCCTATCTGTGATGTCAGACGCCCAATCAGCAACAACAAACGCATTTACTAATTCTGAATAATGACTATCATAAATTAAATTTAAAAATCGAGTATTGTATAAATACTTAAGAATTCTTAGCGCATATTTAAAGTGTGTCTTGCTATAACTGTTTTGGAATCGGCTAAGATAGTTCACACTAAACGATACATCTGGTCTTGTGCCATTTGCCACATATAACAATGCACCAATTAAGTTACGATACTTTAAATTATTATCAACATTAGTTGAGGGTTCGAGTTTTAAATTCATTTCCATGGGAGTTTAATAATTTTTGGAATTTACAACATCATATTTTCTTGCTAAAGCTTCAATATAAGTTGTTTGATTCATTCGTAATTCTTTATCATTTAAACTATAATCAATACTTATTCCCAGGTATTGACTTATTGCGCCTAAATCTTTCATTTTAAATTTGTCACTGAATAACTTTTTGACTTCTTTAATTTTGTCGATATCAGTACTGAATATCAATAAGTCATCAACGTATAAAATAAGATATATTTCGATATCGTTACATTTCTTGAAATACAAACAGTAAGTAATCAAAATTTGATCTCTTAAATTTCAAACTAATAACAAAATCATTGAAGCAGTCGTACCAGTCACGTGGACTTTCCCTAAGACCATATAGCGACTTCTTCAGTAAACAAACTTTCTTTTCAGGAATTTCATAACCTTCAGGAGCATATATGTAGACCTCTGATTTTATTTGCCCATTGAGGAATGCGGTCTGTACGTCCATTTGTTCTATTTTCCATGTTTTAACACAAGCTACTGAAAGTAAAATTTTAAATGTATTCATCCTGGCGACTGGCGAATATAAATCCTCGTTTTCTTGAAGAATTTGTTGAAAGCCTTTCGCGACAACTCGAGCCTTATAAGATCCATCTGTTTTAATTCTATATATCCATTTTACTTCAATTATTTTCTTATCGTATGGCTCAGTTACAACTTCCCATGCTTCATTGTTTTCTAAGCTGTTGATTTCTTCTTGCATCGCATTTTTCCATTTCTTAGATTCTTCACAGCTAATAGCTTCATTATAATTTTCAGGAACTACAATGTTTGAGAGATTCGCATACACAACATGATCCTGATACTTCTTTGGCATCTTTTTAGTTCTTGATGGTCTTTCATTATCCTGCACCTCCTCAATCTTATCTCTTTCATTTTTAAAGTTTTCACTTGCATTTTGTTCTGTGTTTTCATCTTTTTCTTCTACTTCAACATCTTCGTATGGAAATTTTATGAATCTTGTATCTTCCTCTATAAACTGTACATGTCTACTTATTATTATTTTATTGTTAACTAATATTTTATAACCAGTATCTGTGTAACCAATTAGAATACCTTTGACAGCCTTAGAATTCAACTTAGAACCTCTGCACTCTTCTGGTATTTTTACATAAGCTTTGCTTCCATACAAACGTAAGTTTGGTTTTTTATTGAATAGGATCTCAAAAGGTGTCTTATTAGTTTCCTTGGAGTTAGCTATTAATCTGTTTCCTATATATGCTGCCGTGTACACACACTCAGGCCAATAACGCTTGTCAATATCTGCTTCTGAAAGTAAGCATCTAGCTCGGTTCATTATAGTGCGATTAAATCGTTCCGCTACTCCGTTCAATTCATGAGTATAAGGGGGACAAGTTTTTATATAAATACCTTTTTTCTTCGCAAAACTATAAAATTCTTTGTTTAAATATTCTCTACCATTGTCACAAATTATGGTTTTAATTTTTTTGTTTGTTTGATTTTCCATGAAACTAACATACTCAGAAAATTTGTTAAAAACTTCACTTTTTTGCTTTATGCAATAAACAATGGCGATCTTACTATAATCGTCTATAAAAGAAACAAAATATTTTTCACCTCTATAACCTTCTTGAGTGATTGGCCCATTGACATCAGTGTGCACTATTTCCAAAATATCACTGGCTTTTGATCTATTATTTTGAAATTTTAAATTCGTCATTTTATTTTATATGCAAATTTCACACTTTAGAAAGTCACTTTCAATACCTTTAGGTAACCCATCAAGTAATTGCTCATCACATAATCGTTTTAAATCATGAAAATTTGTGTGTCCTAATATTCTATGCCATTTTTCCTTATTAGTCATTTTCAACCGAGTACTACACGCGGTGCCTTCTTAATCTAAATTAGCTGCTCGAAAAGTAATTACCTCAAAAAGTTTATTTTTCTTTTCTGCTTGAGCAATCAGAATTCGTTTTTATTGAATATTTTTGCAACTGAAATTTCAAATAGAATGCTATTGCCTTGGCTAATAATTGAGGAAACACTTAACAAATTTTGTTTCATTGAAGGGACGAAATATACATTGTTCATTTCAGTTTCAATAAATTTACCATTAACATTAAAATGAGCATTAATTTTCCCTATTAAATCAGATTTTAAAGCAAAACCATCACCTACCTTTATATTTATTGGTGTACTTAATCTAACTGTAGTTGAAAAAAATCTTTTATCATTTACAATGTGGTCCGAGCAACCACTATCCAGTAACCACTTCATCGAATCTTCTTCCATTCTCTCAGTATAATTTTCAACCTTTTAATTTTGTGACATCAACACCTCTGCGTTGAAGGAATTTCTATCTTCTTGCCTCTCTACTTCCGAGTTCCAGCGACTCTTCCATCATCATTTCTGAAATTTCTTGGCTTGCCTGGTATAAAAACTCTGCAATCTCTGCGAACATGCCCTATTTTGTTGCACCTATAGCATTTCTTCAGTCCTTGATATTGTGAATTAAAGTTTGAGGTATATAACTTATCATTTTGTTTTGCATCATTTTGTTTATGAATACTTTGGTTATTTCGTTTAAACTTAGTGTTGAATGCTTCATGTGATTCATCACTTCCAAAGCTTGACCCTTCCTTTCTTTGATTTCACATATTCACTCGTCCTTTCTTTTTCTGGCAATGCATCGATAATGTCCACAATATGAGTTAGACTACTTGGTAAACTAAGCAGTAAATAATTTGATTTATCTTCGTTGCTGACATTATGTCCTGCGTTTTTGAGCTCATTTATTAATCTCTCAAAAAGATTGAAGAATTCTGAGGGGTCATCACTGTCTTTCATTTTTAAATCCAGGAGCTTCCTTTTGCACAATAATTTGACAGTGCTATTCTTAACTAAATACATGTCATCAAATTTGGAGATCATACTTTTAGCAGTGGGTTCACCTATTATTAATTCCAACTGTGTGTTTGTAACGCTATTGACGATGTAATTTTTAGCCTTGATTTCTTTCTTTCTCCAAGCTTCATCAGTCATACTGTTAGGTTTTACATCAAATTTTATTACCTCGTTACATTCTTTCATCTCCAAGAATAAACCTAATCTGTATCTCCACTTATCATAGTGCTTGCCATCGAACATTTGAATTACCACGTCGTTTTTCCTGCTTTGATCATCCATTTCCGTTGAACCTTTTTTCCAAATTTACGAATAAAAAATAACACTTCCTCTTTCTTCCTTTACTAACCACGGACTGCTACCATGTTAAGAATAAAATACCTCCGAGTTTATTTAAACTTATCTTTATTCCTTTCTTCTACAATGTACAATACTCAACATGTTACTTACTTAACCTACACAACGTCAATCTATATATCGCACTTTTCAAGGTTGACGTATGACGTTAATTCATATTTGCCAACTGTAGTATATATAAAAACAAAATCACCAACATAAGTATTTTTCAACATTCTTCAACGTGAAGCTATTATTTATTTATTAATAATGTGGTCAACACGTTCTGATACAATGGGTAAGTTCACATAATAAAAGAATAAACCTAAAATGTAATGGAAATGTAACAGAAAACAAAAATTACTCACCTGGATTAGAAGACGCTTCCTCCATACAGAAATGCACAAGACTGAGAGACTTACGCGCCTTCTCAAACCTTCTAGCACCATTTGAGATACGCCTATTCACTAAATCGATTCCTATTGCGCGGAATTTTTTTAGAGTTACGCTTCCTACCCAGAAAGATGCGAATAATTTTTCTGCACAGTTTGGTTTCAAATATGTAAAATGTTATTTTTTAGAGTTACGCTACTTCTCAGGAACAACAACGAAATCTTCCTTTAATTCAATAATTTCTCTCGGATGTTCAAAATTGATGTGTTTTGATAATTAAATGGTTCGTGCTGATTTAAAAATCCTCATTTTGTTCTGGTGTACTCTCATTTTAGCATCTCATCACTTGATGTCTTCTATCCTGGTTATTTGTTTGTCCATAAGAATACCCATTTCTTGTATTTTGATTTCCATTACTATTATTAAAATCCCAGTTGTTATTGCGATTATGGTTTGTGTTATTATAATTTCTTTGTTCTTGTTGTGATGATGTATTGAAATTTGTCCTATTTTTTGGAATTTTGTTGATGTCTTCGTAATCTATTTTTTTGACTTATGATGAATTGACACATTCTATTCATACTTTGAAATCGTTTTAGATAACTTCTTCTAATTCACTATCGAAATGTTGCATTATCAGGTTTCAACTTGTACATATATTTGAACTGTAGATTCCTGAGGTCAAAAGAAACACTTTTTTCTCCTACCATTTTTTCCGATTCGGCCTGGTTAAAAAGATACAGGCTGTTGAAAATCCATGAAAAACATAAATTTTCAGAAATATCTAGCAAACGATTAATTCAAATGAAATGATTTTTGGAACATAGTTTTTCATGAATATGATTAATCTTTCCCGAATACAAAATTCCGAGTAGTTCGATGTTGAAAGAAAAAAACTCTTAAAAATTCGAAAAATTGGGTACTTTGGCTGAATGCAACTCTGTCGAAAATATTCACAGAGTTCAATTTTCCCTACGTTGTCACGTTGACAGGCATAATTCGAGAATTTGTTATCTGGAATGATAAATGGTAAGAGATCTAGCGGACTTTCTTTAAAAATGGGGTTACAATGAATGAGCTCACCTCTATACTTCTTCAGTTTAAATCCTTATCTATTCAAGCAAATTTCCACACCACTTTCGAAGTATTACTTTAGGCGCGTTACATTTTATTTAAGTGGGTTGTTCGCCAAGAGCCATACTCCCCCACATTCACTAAAGGCCAAAGCAGAGGTAACAGTAAATGCTCGAAATGTCCACCATTCGCATCTAAACATGCGCGAGCTCTCTTAAGAAGAGAATGTCTTACATTCTCAAGGAGATTTGGGTGGTTCTGTATTTGACGAGCCGCACTTGCCACACGCGATCGCATATCATCTACACTATTCACGATACTGCTGTACACAATTTGCTTCATGGAACCACACAGAAAAAATCGTACGGTTTCAAGTCCGGTGATCTTGGAGGCCAGGACACTGGGCCTATCCATTTCTGGCTATTGAGCCATTCTGTAACGGCTCTGGAACTATGAGGATGACCTCCATAATGCTGTAGCCACATGTTCTGCAGAACAATGAGTGGCACGTCCTCCAATGCATCATCCAAATAATTCTGCAAAAAATTCAGGTACTCCTCTGCAGTCAACCTCCTGGACAATTTCTCTTGGTCCTATTAGTTGATGGTTCACAAGGCCTGCCCACATAGTCACTCCGTATTGGTGTTGTCTGTCTATTTACCTAGTAGCACGCGGGTTTTCGACCGCCCAAATATGCGTATTATGGCAGTTGAAAATTCCTTCCCTCGTGAAGCCAGCTTCATCTGTATGAATGTTTTTCTAGAAGCCATCGACAAAATTCCATCCTTTTTGGCAAATCGGTTGGCAATAATGCTTGTACCTTTTGAATATGGTAAGGGTACAATCCTTCGTCCCTCAAGCTCCGCTCAACCGTAGATTGCGATACCTACATTATATCGCAATGCTAAACGTCGAGTACTCGTTTCTGGGTGCTCTTGCACGTCATCCAAAATACCCTCGATTGTCTGATCCATCCTTCGATTCCTTACATGGCCATTATCCATCATGTTTGAAGAAAATGTTCCATGGTCACGTAGTCTATTTGGAAACTGCCGTCCATACGCTTCTCTAGCTCTTCTGGCTATTTCCCATTAGTGAAGTAGCAATCTAACATATCCACCATTTCCTGGTTGGAATACATTGTGCAGGTTTTCACTAATACAACCAATTAACGATTTTATTGAAAATCACGATACCACGAATTTCGAATTTCAATTGTTTTTTGATCATTCTATGCGCAAGACCGACCAACATAGAACAATCAAGAATAATCTATGAATAATCTGTTGTGAAATTTTAATGAGGGCTACCGTTTTTTTCCTCGCTAGCTGGCGCCTCTGTTGCGTGAGGTCCTGTCAAAGTTTTTGTACTGTCATTGATTTATTATTATTAAAACAAATTCATATTTATAAATGTTCGGAGTTATAAGTCGTTTGAAAAAAGTGTTCATTCTATTCCTTGAATACTGTACAATATCGAGCATGCCGCAGGGTTGTGCAGTTCCGTATTGTTTAGAAAAAAGGGTACGATAAGACTGTCCTAAAGCAGCTGATGTTACCCCTTCAAAACATTCTTATTTTTGTGAAAAACATTTCAACCCTGGTTATAATACGTGACCTAACGATCCTAATACAGAAAACCGTGAGTACCTAATAATCTTTTACATTATGTTGCTTCAGACACTTTACTTTTACAATTGAATAAATCTAGTTATACATAGTTGTATTACTTGTAATATACTGTTGATAATTTTTCAGCTATTCCTAAGTTAAAACTGAAATCAATACCGAGCCAATTTTCTGGGTACCAGGAAGGTGAGGACAGATATCAATAAAATACTAGTAGAGAGAGTTCTTGAACGCAGAAAGAAATTTGAAAATGCAAAATCGTTTCCACTGTAGAGGAAAATCAATATGTAGTCAAGAGAGCTCAACTGATACTGCTTTTTTGTCGGAACTTGAGAGTAATAGAAACATACCTACTTCGAATTGAAAATCTAATTGGTACAATTTTACTCTGGATTTTACATCTACAAACATTTCATGTTTGTTATCAATCAACTCTCTAACTCGAGGAAAACATTTACTGTAAAAAATATATATCAAGAACTTGTGTAAATAAATAATTTACCCCACTTTAAATGAATGATTAGTGATTAGTTAGTATCCATTGATCTCTGAGGTTTTCCTTTTCGCTGCACATACTGTTTTCTCTATATATTCACTTATAATGATAAATGAAAGGATTGTGTGAGGTTTTATTGTTCTTCTCCAAGTTTTAACAATTTTTAAGCTATCACAGGTATCATGTAAGTAGGATCAAAGACAATTTCCCTTGAAATGATAATCTACTTCTGTAAAAAACTTATTTCAAATCATGATAATGCGTTTCCAGACATGGTTTAAAACACCCTCCTGGCCCAAGAGCATCAATTAAGTGTTTTGTATCTAAATATTGAAGGTATTTATTCGAATATTTTTAAGTTTCAATTTTGTAAAAACGGCGAGGCAGGGTTTTTTCTACTGAGGTTTTCCCTGTGCTCTGGTATCATACGACAGAATAGTATGGTACCCCGTTTTGCACCAACCTCAGCTAGGGACTTTTTTGTTTCATGTATTATATTTTTTAGCTCTCAATTCAAAAGAATATATATTGATATGGTATCGTATAATTATTAATTTATTATTAATTTGAATTTTGGGCGCCAAATTACACGATTACCAATATACCTCGACCAATTTTGAATTTATTATACTTTACTAAGACTTCTCAGGGTGGATTCTTTTTGAAATTAATTATTTAATTTAATGAATTTGTTTTTTAATAATAATAAAAATTTTAAAACTGAAATGAATTAATAATAAGAAGAACTCTCAACAATCCTATGATTTCTAATCTATCTCTATGTCCTAACCTTATAAATAACTAACCTCTAACCTATTTCTTGCTTGCTTCACAATCCCAATCCTGTATTATTAATTTTGATTTCTTCTTGTTGTCTTCAAATGTGATTGTTATAGGTATTCAATTATAGAAAAATAATCCAGCCTTTCCTTTGATCTGGTTTCTTGTTTCTTGAATACTTGTAATACCTTTTTATAATCAGCCTATTTATTGGATCTGATTATTATTGTAGGTAGTACGTTTATCTTGGTTTTTTCTCAATTCAATCAATTTTTCCTTCCAATTACTCAATACTTAAAAATTCTGTCGATTCTCTTCTCGTCTTGTTTATAATAATCCCTAGTAACGTATAAATTTTCTTTCTTGTTTTTTAAAATATTCATATCATCTCATTTCCATGATTCACAGCATTCTTTCCATTTCGTCTGACTTTTTAATCCAGGATTGTGATTTTGTTGAAACCTAACACTAACTAATATTTACAATTTCCTAACTTCTTATTATACAATCAAAATACACTGTCATTATAAAAATAACAAATTCTTAACTAAAATCTATTTCTCTATTATATTCTCAAACAAAATTCATTCATTTCATTCATAAGCTCAAATATTAACATATTAATGTTTAATTTTGTTTTCATTCCCGAAACTGATTACTGTTTGGAAGCAAACGATAAACATACTCGATAGGAATTTCTTGTGATAATTACTTTATATGAAATTATTTGAATTTTGACCTTTTTCTGTACCTGCAATTGGAAGAATAAACTGTTTATAAATTTGGATAATATTTGTTGTATACAATATGGAAAATTATTTTACTTTGAGAAAGGCAATGTATGATTTTTTTAAATATTACCTAGTATTATGTTTTCTATTGAAATGTTGGACAATAACATATCAAATATTAATCGAACCATATCAATTCCCCTCAAATTATTGACATTCTGTTAAATTTTGATAAAATTTGGCAAAAATGGAAATGAATTTCATAACATAATTTTTTATATTGCTCATACCTTATATTGAAAAATATCTCAATATTAAAAATCCTTTTTTCCTCCTGTTTCCGGGTCTTCAATAAATAACTATTATTGGGTATTCATTTTCTACAATATATGGCCCTTCAAATGGTAACAGTAATTCGCACATTTATTCTTCTCTATTAGACACTCTCAATGCTTTGATTATGACCAAATCTCCTTTTTTGAATACGGGTTTCCTTTGTTTATTTTTTCATTTTTTTATATACTTCTCTGCATTCCTTTGAATTCGTTATTCGACCTCTCTAATACTTCTGATATTCTTCGTTTCCATCAAAATTCCAATGTCTTTCCGGTCTTTGGTTTTTCATTAGATATATTGGACATTCTTCAGTATTTACACTTGGTATATTGTTCATGAATGGTTTCTACTTGTTTTAAATTATTTTCCCATTCTTGATGATCATTCGAATTTAGTATTCTTAGAATTTATTACTTCTTTTATGTATCGTTCTGCAGGATTGGCTGCTGGATGTCTGATACTTGTGAAATGTGCTTGTATGTTATATTCTCGACAAAAATTTTCAAATCTTCTATTTCTAAAATAAGTTGCATTATCTACTATACATTTCTTTGTGTGTTCCTACTTCTTCCATATATTGTCTGAATTTTTTTCACTTCTTCACAATTGGTTCTTTTACAGGGAAATAATTTTATATATTTTGAAAAAATATCCACCATTACTAAAATGTGTTGATTTCCTTGTTTACTTATCACCAAATCACTCAAAAAATCTATTGCTATTAAATCCAAAGGCATTGCGGCTGTTATGGTTTTCAGTTGATTCATATTTTTTCTATTTTTATTCTTACTCAATTGACAAATTTTACAGATGGATGTTACTGTCTTTGCTATTTTCATATCATTCTTAGCCACATAATTTCTTAAATTAAATAACATGCACAATTTCCTTGATCCTATATGACATTTTCTTGATGTAAATTTTCCCAAACCTGTTTTGTCAAATCTTGTTCTATTAAATATACCTCATTGTCATTTATTTTTTGAAATAAATATCATTTTGTTTGAAAACAATCTCTTTTTCTTTATTACTATTTTCTGTTGAGAATGTAATATTGCATTTCTCGAAAAATTCCTTCTTGATTCCTTACAAGTTTTTGCATGTGCTCTTGTCACCATCTTGTCGAGATAAAGTATCTGCTACTATATTTAACTTTCCGGATATATGTCGAATTTGGAATCATATTCTTGTAACAATAAAGCCCATCTATGTATTCTACTATTTCATATCGATTATCTAAAATTTGTTAATGCTGCATGGTCTGTTTCTATATAAAATTTATTTCCCAATAAATAGAATCTTAATTTCTGATACAAAATATAATACTAGCCAATTCTAATTCCGAAAACACTGTAATTTCTTTCACATGACTTGGTAATTCTGGAGATGAAACATATTGGTATTTCATTCCACCATATTTCTGTAATAAAATTCCTGCAGTCTTTGTTTTGAAGCGTCTGTTCTTAAAATGAAAGGTAAATCATATCGTGGATGATATACTTTTAAATTATTACCGAATTCTGTTTTATTCTTCGAAAGCTTTGTTTCTCTCTTCTGTCCATCTCCACTGTACCCCTTTTTTTAATAATTCTATGAGTTAAACTTCTTTTTCACTCAATTTGGTATTAATCTTTTGAAATAATTTATCATCCCTAAAAATCCCCTCAATGTCTTTAAATTCGTCGGTGCTTTGTATTCCAATATTGTTTTTATTCTATCATCATCCATTTCTATTCCTTCTTGATCCAATTATAACCCAAATATTTGACTTCTGTTTGATAAAACTGACATTTTTTTAAATTAATCTTCAATCCTGCTTCATCCAATTCTTTCAATACAATTTCGATATGTTCTAAATGTTCCTTCATTTTTGAAAATATTAAAATATCATCACATAATGTACTGTAAAATCTCATATTTATCCAAAATTTGATGTAATGCCCTTCTAATGCTGAACATGCACTTTGTAATCCAAATGGAACTACTTTAAATCTATATATGACACCATCAACTGAAAAACCTGTATAATCTCTACTGTTTTCTTCTAATGGAATTAACCAAAAACTATGTTTTAAATCAATTTTACTAAAATTTTTGGTTCTATAATTCTTCCAAATATAGTTTCTATATTCACTGGCGATTCATATTGGGGTACTGTGTGTTTATTTATATTTCTCGCATCTAAACATAATCTTAACTTTCCATCACTTTTTTTTACTACTACAATTGGATTAATGAATCTTGTTGTTCTTCTTTCTATGATATTATCTTCTAACATTTTCTTTATTTCTCTGATACTTCCTTCCTATATCTGAAAGGTATGGGATAACTTTTAGCCTTGAAATTTTCAATTCCTCTTACTTCAATTTATGGAGATAATTTTTAGCTTTTCCATTTCATTTTTTATTATGCCTTTATATTTTCTTATTATTCTACCACTTTTTCTTTTAATTCCATTGGACATTGAATATCACTTTCTCGCATTCTATTCTAAAATTTAATTGCTTAGCTTCATTGTTTATATTAGAATTATCTTCTGTGTGAATGCAATCTTTTCTTTATGAATACATAATATTTCATCAGTATAATCAATTTTCAATTATTTTTTTAATTCATCATTTCCCAAATACAATCATACTCCCATTTCCTTCATTATCAGTAATGTACCAAAATATTTGTTTCTTCCAATTTAAATTTCCAATTATTGATTTATTGATTCCGACAATTTTTTTCAGTTAGCACTCACCAAATTTATTCTTGGAATTGTTATAATATCTTTCTCTAAACCTTTAATAACATTTTCATTAACAAGTGATACTTCTGAACCAGTATCTATAATATATTTAAATTTTTTGTTTAAATTTCCTTTTATAATTATTAATTGGATTCATCTGTATGCATAAAATCTTCTTTCAATTTAATAAATTCCTTGGATGTTCATAATTAATGTGTTTTGACAATAAATTTGGTTCGTGCTTAGTTAAAAATCCTTATTTTTGTGTGTGGTATATCTCATTTTGGCATCTCATAAGTTGATGTGTCTCTTCTTGATTATGTGTGCCATTTCTTGAATTTTGATTTCCATTGTTATTATTATAACCCCGTTACTATTGCGATTTTGGTTTGCGTTATTATAGTTATTTTGTCCTTGTTCTAATGTTGTATTGAATTTTGTTCTATTGAAATTTTGTTGATTTCTTCTTAATCTATTTTCTTGACTAATTAAAAATTGACACATTTTATCCACTCTTAAAATCATATAAGAGTAAAACTTCTTCCAATTCACTATCAAAATGTGTATTATTAAATTTACTATATACTCTTCATTAATTCAGATCCTAAATATTGTGCTGTGCTATATTCTGCATAGCATATTTATGATATGACGTTCCCCTCATCGGGTTGAACTTACCATAAATAATCATTTTTTATTCTTTTCGTTTCGCTTGACCCCAAAAATACTCTAAAAATTTTCTTTTGAAATCTTGAAAGTATCTATTCCATTTCTTTATTATTAAACCATAACAAGGCTTTTCAGACAAAGTACTCCCTGATAAATTCTTTAAAAACTATGAAATTTTGAAATATTGCCTCTTTATTCTCTAAATATTGATGAATGGAACTGGATGCTGTCTTTTTATTCTTCCATCAAAATTCCATTTATTTTCTCCTAAATTCAGTACTGTTGGCATACCATCTCTACTCATTTATTTTCCAAATCTAGTTTTGCTTAATTTTTTCGTTTACTTCCTTTAAATTTGAATCTAAATGTCTGCATTGATTGATTTTGTGTTGTGTTATATCAAACTTTTCTTGAATCTTATCTTCAATACTTTCTATTTGTCTTCCTAATTCTTCTTATTGTCATTTATTCTTGAATTTAGAAATTGATAAAATTGACAATTTCTCAAACATATCTTTAGAATCATTTTCCATTCTTTCTAGTCTTTCTTCCATTTTCCTTTCCATTTCTTTTCCATTGTTTCTATTTTTCATCTATTTCCTTTCCATTTTTTCTATTCTCTCTCCATTTTCTTCCATTTCTTTCCATTTTTTCCATTCTCTTTTCCATTCTCTCTCCATTTTCTTCAATTTTTTCCAATTTTTCTAATAACATGTCCAA
>CM024246.1:33145525-33183669 GCA_013421045.1 Propylea japonica
GCTCCTCTTCTGGAGGGGCTCGAGGTAAAATCCCGGAGAAGACTCCGAGTGAGGGCCCTTCAGGCAATGAAGGGACTTCACAATCGGGGCCTTCTTCGTGGCCCGCTGTCAAAAGGCGGAACCGCACAGGTGCGGAGAAAAGGAGGCGAGGAGGGCTCGCGCGGACTCAACCCGTCAAGCGGCGGGAGAGTCGGCAGTCGGGAACTCCCCCTTCCACGGGCTGGTGGCTCTAAAAGGGACGCCCCCGAATCGGTCACTCCACCCTCGTGTGAGGGGCCTGCGAAGAAGGCTAACCACCTTGGATAGGCCCTCTTACAATGAGGTGGCGAGTTTGCCCTTGAAGGTGGCCCTCGTTCACGAGGATTGGCCAGACAGGGCGCTCTCCAAGGAGGACCTCAGCGCTGTGGAGCTAGCGGTGGCTGCTGGGATGGACAAGATCCTACCTGGCATGCCCTACCCGCGGTTCCAGGGTGTTGAGCTCAACCACCAAGGTGCAATTGTCACCTCTTGTGTGGACAGATTCAGTGTGGACTGGCTGTGTACTAACCTGTCCAGCTGAAACTTCCGAAAGGACTCCGCCTCAAAATGATTGAGGTGAAGGACCTGGAAAGACCAACGAGAGTCAGTCTGATGGTGAAGGGTGCTCAAAGCTCATCGCCAACGGGACTGATTCTCAGACGGATAGAGATGTCGACTCCGGCTCTTAAGACTAGGGGCTGGAGAGTCTACAACCGGAGTGATGGGCCTGATATGGTGCAAATCATTCTGGGGGTGGACAAGGCATCTCTGGAAGTCTTGAGGATGTCAAATTCCAAGTCGGCATTGGAATGAGGATGGGTACCTTCAGGCTCATCCACGGTCCAAGCCGTAACACGAGTGCCACGACCTCCTCGAATACGAGGGCTGCTCCAAGTGAGGGGACCCGTGAGGAGGTGGAGGGCACTCGGATCATGGAGGAGGAACCCTCCAACCCGACGATGGTCGGGCAGTCCGATGGATGTGGACTCTGTTGGCGCTCCTGTCGGGTTCGTGCCGGGGGACCTGTTCAGGGCTCTGCACCATCGGACACACCCGTTGATCCTGCGGGATCTGCTGATCCTCCGGGATCTGCTGATCCTCCAGGATCTGCGGGTACAACGGTACAGTTGGCCGACTGAGGATTCATCTCTCCTCATGGCGGCCAACACATTTGTAACGCAAATAAACTTGCACCATTGCATTGCGGCAACCGATATTCTCGGTTGCAGCTGGCGAAGGTGCAGACATTCATAACCTGATTCAGGAGCCCTGGATTAGAGGTGGCGAGGTGAGGGTCTCTCCTTCAGTGGAAGTAGGCTCTTCTGTTCGCCCAAGGACACAAATCCGAGGGCGTGCATACTCGCTTCTTCTGACTTGGGGGCTCAATTATTAACAATTTCTGTTTCAGGGATCTAGTAGCGGCCCGGTTTACTGATTTCAGGGGACCGCTGGAAAACTTGGTGGTATGCTCGGCATACCTTCCATACGACTCTCCGGATCCACCACCATCGAAGGAGATGGTGGAGCTGGTGACATTCTGTGAGCAGAAAGGCTGGCCCCTGCTCATTGGATGTGATGCGAATGCGCATCACATTCTGTGGGGCAGCACTGATGTGAACCCCAGGGGTGAGGCTCTAGCTGATTTCTGTTTTCAACCAGTTTACACCTTCTCAATAAGGGTGACGAGCCTACCTTTATCACGTCAAGTAGAAGGGAGGTTCTTGACGTCACTATGTGCAGCAGCTCCATCGCTGATTGCATAATGGATTGGCGTGTAGCCACGGAGGTGATCTCACTGTCTGATCACCGGCACATCTGCTTCACCATCAGTGGAAGCAGCCCGACAAGGGATCCGGTAACTTTCAGGAACCCCAGAAAAACAGACTGGTCCAGATATCTGGCATTCCTCTCTGAAAACCTGGGACAGGTGCATCCCAAACCTAGGACTTCGAGAGAATTGGACACTGCAGCTGAAAAGCTTCAGGAGGCCATAATCTCAGCCTATCATAGCAGTTGCAGTCCCCAGGTTCGTAGACCGAAGGGTCAAACGAAATGGTGGACTCCTGAAATTAATGATGCCAGACGCACCAGCAGGCATCTCTTTAACAAGGCAATGAGATCCGGCCTTGCAAGTGACTGGGACGACTATAAGTCGGCACTGAGAGTGTACAAAGGACTTATAAGAAAGTCTAAGCGAGAATCTTGGAGGCGCTTCTGTAGTGATATTGAGGGTGCGCCTGAAGCTAACAGGCTCAGGCGGGTCCTCTCTGCCGGGGGCCCTCCGAGGATTGACTACTTAAATCTTCCTAGTGGGCAAAAGACGGGCTCAGAGGAAGAAAGCTTAAGACATCTCTTAGAGACGCATTTTCCTGGCTTCTCTGAGAATGTAGACACACAGGGTGTATGCCATCGACGGGCCTCATACGAGGACTGGAAGCTGGCTGCACGTGTAGTCACACATTCTCGACTTCGTTGGGCGATCAACGGTTTCGAGTCTTATAAAGCAGCTGGTGAGGATGGCATTGTTCCGGCTCTGCTATCCAAGGGGCTGGAAGTGCTGGCCTCCCCACTGCTTCACGTTCTCCGTGCGAGTCTGGCTCTAGGTCACATTCCATTGTCCTGGAGAAAGGTGAAGGTAATTTTCATACCCAAGCCTGGAAAACCATCGCATACAAAAGCGAATGACTTTCGACCAATTAGCCTCTCCTCGTTCTTAGTCAAGACACTGGAGAGGTTGGTGGAAAGATACATCAGGGACGATGCTTTAGTGGCTATACCACTGCACCCCTCCCAGCATGCGTATCAGCTGGGCAAATCAGTAGATTCTGCTCTTCACTCAGTGGTTAACTGTATTGAGGACGGAATACATAACAAGGAGTACACCCTAGCTGTATTTCTTGATATAGAAGGTGCCTTCAATAACACTGCGTTTGGTGTGATGCAATCTGCGTTGGCCAGACATGGTGTTCCGCCTACTCTTTGTCGGTGGACGGGGTCTCTGCTTGGTTCACGTAGCATCGTGGCTCGGCTGGGCGGCTCGACCATAGGGGGCTCGCCAGGAAGGGGATGTCCGCAGGGCGGTGTTCTGTCTCCGATACTGTGGAATCTCGTCCTGGATGAGCTCCTGGTGGAGTTAAGGAAGGCTGGGTTCGTTGTGGTGGCCTATGCGGACGACCTTGTTATATTAATCAGGGGTAAGGTGATCAGTGTCATTGGGGATCTGATGCAGAATGCTCTGCGACGGGTCGAACGATGGTGCTTGAAAAACGAGCTCTCGGTAAATCCTAGTAAGACAGAGATGGTTCTCTTTACTAGAAAGAGGGTGCCTAGCAACTTACGACTTCCCAGTCTGTTTGGAGTTGGGCTCACTCTATCCGAACAAGTTCGTTATCTCGGGGTGATATTGGACCGCAAACTTTTGTGAACAAACACGTTGAGACTCAAACGAATAAAGCCAATGTAATATTCTGGTCCACTCGGAGGGTGCTGGGTAATGGATGGGGCTTCAAACCGCACATTATGCACTGGTTGTATACTGCCGTGGTGAGGCCTATCCTGACCTATGCCTCTGTGGTGTGGTGGCCTTCTATGGAGAGGGCCGTCAACCAGAACATTATGACTAAATGCCAGAGGAAAGCTTGTTTAAGTATTACAGGCGCTCTGAGGTCTACCCCTACAGCAGCGATGGAATGTCTGCTGGGTCTCCCTCCTTTGCACTTAGTTGTGAAGGAGGTGGCTATGAAGACAGCTCTAGGAATCTGGGAACGGGGACAATGGCGCGATGGAGGACTCTTCACTGGGCACGCGAGGGCCCTCAAAATGGTCAAGGATGCTCACGCTCCCCTTCTCCAGAGAGGTGACCGCGCGGGCACTAGGTTCTGCTTCGACGAACCCTACAGGGTAATTGTTCCCGACAGAGACCTATGGTCTTCATCAAACAGGCTTCTTAGTCCAGAAGGTCCCACCTGGTTCACTGATGGCTCTGTCACAGCAACAGGGTCTGGGGCCGGAATCGTGGGTCCTCACTTTAATCAGGCTATCCCTCTGGGGAAGGACTGTTCCATTGTGCAGGCTGAGCTATTTGCGGTTCTTGCATGCGCACTGGAAAACATTCGCAGGGGATACTCTGGCCAGCACATTTATATATGTTGCGACAGCCAGGGAACTCTGAAATCTCTATCTGATGTTAGAGTTGATTCTCTTCTGGTAGAGGAATGCAGGAAAGCTCTGCGTGGGCTGGGCTCTGATAACTTTTTGAAAGTGATCTGGTGTCCGGCTCATGCGGATATACCTGGTAACGTCAAGGCAGATGAACTGGCTAGGCGGGGAGCCGGATTAGCATTTGTTGGTCCGGAGCCTTCGCTGCCAATCTGTCGCACATCTGTCAGAAGTTTCTTCAGGAACTGGCTGAACAGGGAATTTTCCTCGGAATGGAGCGCAGGGGTGGGCCTGAGGTGGTCGAGGATTCTCATTGAGAGACCGTCCTCGCGATCTGAGGTCAATAGGCTTCTGCTGCTGGAGAGGAAACACTCAGTCTGGTGACTGGTGCATTGACTGGTCACCTGTTTAACAAGCATTTGAAGAGAATGGGATTGACGAGCTGCTCCCTATGCCGGTGGTGCAGGATGTACTGATGAAACGGTTGAGCATATTTTGTTCAACTGTGAAAACCTTACTGAGTTAAGGTCAACACACCTAGGAAATCCAACACCTTCTATTCCTATGGTGAGAGGACCACTCCTGGCAGGCTCGCGACATTTCTGTCTTCGTGTCTGAGGAGCTGAGTCTCTGTAGAATGATGCGGGTGAACAATGGGCCACTAGGCTCAGTTCGGCCGGTAAGGCACCGCACAGAGAAGAGAAGAAGAAGAAAGAAACCTGAAAGATCTCATATATGCAATCCCAAACTTTTTTGTAGACTATTAAAGAGGTAGGTACTTTCCGTCATTACATTTGTTTTCCATTTGTACGGTCTTAAGAAGAAGTCGCGTCTACATTATGCCGAACGACTACATTCGACTCGTGTCGTTCGACAAGTCGATAAGTGTGGACGTTTGTAGAAGTCGAATCGGAATCATTCGCTTCCAACCGAATGAGCGCGGTCCAATCAAAGGAAGTCGTTTATTCATTCGACACGTCCACACCGATGTCGAATCGAACGGTGTCGCCCCCCAACGTGTTGAATGATGTCGTTTCGGCAAGTGTGGACGCGAACTTCACGGTTTTTGCAGCGTACCTGAAATACTGATTTTGGTACTCAATTTTTTTATCATTGAAGTTATAGTAGGTTTCCTTAACTTTCTCGGGCGAAAAGTATAGCTATGTTACTCAGGGATGTTGGTACCTTTCTTATGGTGAAAGAATTATTGAAATCGGTCTAGTAGCTTTATGAGTTAACTCGTATCAACGCCACAACCCACAACCAACAAACATACAAATCTTTCCTCTTTATAAAATCACTATTTCTGTATACACAAAAATTCATTCAATTCGATCCAGCCGTTAGTTGGCAGAGTAGATGAATAACATAAATAACGACTACAGCGCCATCTGTTGATCTGATTTGTGATCATAAACATACGGGCATCGGCAATCCAAATACATCCCTCACACTACTACGGTACCTTCTCCTACCCGCCTAGTGCCTACCTCGGAGATGCATTTTGATGCGATTTCATCTTCAACCTGCCATATCTTTTGATGTATTCATCATAATTGAATGATGTAAAGGCAATTTCGTTCTAAATTAAATACTGGGTATGAAGGACGCGTTTAATTGGGATAAGGATCAATAGCGTATTCATAAAAAAACTCCCAAATATGCATAATTTTGAGAAACAACTTCGGAAAACTTTAAAAGGTGATACCGAGTAAACCTTGAAAGATAGATATATGCTATCGCGGTCTTTTTGTAGAACTATTAAGAGGTATATTTCCGTCATACATTGTTTCCATGTACGTCTTACGATTTTTGCAGCGCTCCTGAAAATAGCTGATTTGGTACTCATATTTTTTATCATTGAAGTTATAGTAGGTTTCCTTAATTTTCTCGGGTGAAGTTCCACTGTAATTGATTTGTGATGATGCTGAAGCATAAAACAGAGCCTCATGTATTCATTTGATTTTTTTTTTCAGTGTCATAAATTTTGAATTTAGAACCCGAATTGTTCTAAAACGATAAGGTTGGACTCCCCGATGACGAATTCGTGATCAATTTTCAATTCTATCCGTGGGACCGTTCGCAAATACGATCACATTCGAAGGGATTGGCGCTAGAAAATTGAGAGGGGAGTTCGGTACTCAAATGCCGCGGTCAAGTTCGTTAACCAGCCAAATCGTATAGGGTGTTCCATAAAATATAGTCATTCAAAATTTTCTTTTTCTCACTATCTCAGACAAAACGAAATCAATCGAAATGACATTTTGCAACCATATGCAAGATACTCAAATATAGCCGCATGCACATTTTGTGGTCATAGTGTTAACAGAACCATAGAACATTGAATTGGAATATTGAAAAGAAGAATCTTTATTTCCATAACAAATATCAATTCGAGTGAAATTTATTCTGTAAATGAAATTGATTTACTTAATGTTCATGCAGAATTTCAAGAGAATCATCATCAGATCCATAGAATTTGATTTTTTTAATTGTCAAGTTTTCACATATTTTACTTTTTGAATAATTTCAAGAATATTTTTTTTCCCTTGGGCTGCGATTTTACATTTATATATTAGTAAGATTTCAAGTTCTATATAAAATTTTGAGTTACCAGCCTCATTGCTCCACCAATGAACGAGCTCTCAAAGCACCTGCTCAGGGCTTTCTTAAATTTTTATTCTATATTTTCGTTATTAACAATTTCCATATTCAGATAAGAACCACAGGGGCAAATCATGCAAAATTATCCTGGGGTGGTTGAAATTGAAGTTTATTATTAGTACTATTACTATCCATAATACATTTCTCTGCAATGTTTGAAATAATTTATTGATTATGCATAAATGTAGAACTTTATGATGTTTACCTCATTTTATTTAATTATTACCTATTCTTTAATTTCAGTATTTAACATTTTGTTTCGTTCTTTAGGCAATATTATTTCGAATAATTTCTAGAGATTTTGATATCATATTGTAATTAATCTGATTGAATGTTTATATTAGGATATGAAAACGATGCCTATTTCTGGTGTGATGTGAACGTGGCAATAGCGCATTTCCTAACGATAAAGTTGGCAATAAGAGTCGATTGAGTATCTCAACCTCCGATAAAGTAGTTTTTATGTATTCATCGGATGTCATATTGTTGTATACCGGATTAATATTGATAATTTGGATTCAGAAGCATATCATATTAGATTAATGTGAAGTAAACAATTTGTTGACGAGCATTTACGTATAACAAAATTGGAATCAATTTCGCAATAATTTAGATATCTGGAACCATTAATTATTGAATTATTATTCAGGACGAGCAAATGAAAATAAAATTTAAGAAAACCACGAGAAAGAGCTTTTGAGCGCTCGTTCATTGTTAGAGCAATAATGCTATCACCTAAAATTTTGTACGGACTCGAGACTCATTCGATTAGGGTAAGTCAGGGTGATATGGGAATCGGGTGAAATGGTGATTTACTATATTTCTTTTCCGAGTGCACAGATGTCGCTTAATGTCTGAGTACCAGCTGTTTCTGATGATCCGTTCAACGTGCACCTGCAAAAAGTTGGCCCCGTTTTAAAAATCGTACTAAATTTGTACAAACTATTTGCGATGCTCAATAATTTTTATACGTTGCATGCGTTTATAGAGATTGCTTTCCGTACGAAGGCTAGAAGTATTTCTTGATATATTCTGCCTTCTTAGTTCATTTATGTAATACATAACCTAGAAAACATGGCCTCTAATATTTCCTTTTTCTTGCTGTGCTATTCACCGTTTCACCATATAGGAATTGGGAGATATTGTGAATCCTGGCATGGGTGGAAATGGTGAAGGATAAAAAGCGTATTTTTATAAGTTTTGTCGAGGGTTTTGTGGATGCATAAATTTCAAAAAATATATTTAAAAGATATATTTTCTGTTGAAGCGGAAGGGCTAGGACGAATCGCAGCTTTTTATCTTTCGTGTGTTTCTTCTGGTTAGGTCTGTTTGAGGGTTTGTCACTATTCCAGCAATCACCATTGTTCCAGGTAAGGATGCCTATATATAGAAAAAAATTAATGGCTTTAGCTGACGTTTTGAATTCTCCAGAAATCATCGTTAAACTCCGAAACAGAAATCGTCAAAAAAAACTATCGAGTCAGTGAAAAGTGGACCAGATGCTTAAAGGAAAGCTCAAAGGAAAAACCATAGCAAAAAAAAGCAAACGGAAAATCTTAGATACGTAACCTAAGAAATGAAAAATGTCCACCACTGACGCCGAATCGGAATCATCTCTGGATGTCGACTTGCAGGACGAGGATGACGGCATGGACGATGATGAGAGTTGTTGTGTAGGATGTGGTGAACTTGACAGTTGCACTAAAAAGGACGTCGATTGGATGGAATGTATTAGCTGCCAACATTAGTAGTGTTCTTTCGTACTGATTGAACTGATGGAACTTATTCCGCGTTTAGAATAATCACTTGCAATCACTTTAGAGTTGTGGAAGGGGGAACTGATTGAAAACGAAAGAACGATCGCTTCAACTGATCTTCTGATTGAAGTTATATAAATCACTTCGTTCAGTCGAAAGAACATCACTATTGGCTGCATGAAGATTGCACAAAATATGAATCCATGTGTAATTTGTTCGGAAAAACAAAAGAAGTAAGATCACCATTTCACCCTTGAGCATGGGTGAAATGGCGAATTTGGTTTGAAAAAAAAATCATTTTCCAGAGTTTCGTTATGCCTTAAAGAGTTTATGGTATGTACTGTTAAGTTGTTGTCTCTATATTTTGCCAAAGAAAAGTGTTTCATTCTGTTTAAATATGAATTTTTTTTTCTTCTACACGGCTCTTTTTTTTTCTTCACCATATCACCCTGACTACCTATATAAATGCAAAATCTCAGCGCGATTGATATTAAATTCTGAAAATTATTCAGAAAATGAGATATATATGAATGGTTCAGATGACGCGATTCTTTGAATCTCTTAAATCTTCCTCACAAATTAAATTTCACTCGAATCGGATATCCTGGTATGGAATTACAATGAAGATTCTTCTTTTCAATATTCCATTGAATCTTATATGGTGAACAATAAAAAATTCCATAGTGTGAACTTCAGTTCACACTATGGCCACAAAATTTTGCTTATTAACAGCATCTTGCATGCGGCCGCAAAATTTCATTTCAAATGGTTCCGTTTCGTCTGGGATATCGAGGCACAAAAATTTGAATAGCCATTTTTTATGGAACACCTTGTACGATTTGGCTGGTGAACGAACTTAACCGCGGCATTTAGGAACCGAACTCACCCTGCATATTCCAAGTCTATGGGACAATCCTTTCGAAAGTTATCGTGCTAACAGCGGGCCGGACGCCCTACGGACAGAATTGAATTTGACCACGGATTAGTCAAAAAGAGCTCAAAAATATGTTACAAATGTCAAAGTGACATAGAATGTTATTTCGGAAATGTTCTTGAACAGTCAACCAAGTACTCTGTTAGAAATTATATTACTATATTACATGAGATTTCTATATATGAATATATAATTGTAAAATAGTGAATTATCTCGGAAGGAAATCCATTCGTGGTATTGATCCCAAGGTCTCTATACTTCATACTTCCTCTACACATAGGAGACTAGTTTGTAACGTGAAAAACTTTTCACTGCAATATATCAGGGAAAGTATTTCGCTGCAGTTTATCGTCTTATGAATTATCTCCCTTGTCGATGAAGCTCTCCGAGTGGCTTTCCGTACCACGAAAGCGAATTCCTGTGGGGCACGAAGCTTCATCATTCTGAACCGTTACGAACTAGTGGACGGATTCTTATTGCGAAAAATACTTTTATAGGTCATAAAACGACGCGTAAAACTTCAAATCATCCGATGATTCTGTTGGTTTCCTTCGAGACTTATCCTAGAATTCGAACGTAATGATATCTGAAGAACTAACTTGTATACAGAATGAATCATGTTTTCACGCTTGCAGGAAAAAAGGAACGAACATAATGAAACAGAATAAGAAAAAATTGAATTCCAGAAATGAAATCATAGTTATCGGAAAGAAGTCGATACGAGAAAGTTTTCACTGAAACAGAAATGTTTTAACACAAGAAGAGTGACAGCAATTTTTCTACACATAAAAATACCTGTTTAATATGTTGCCCTCGAAATTTACCTATTCACTTACACATTCAAATCTTGTTCATACCTCGAATTTTAAAGAGAGAGAGAGAATGTTCTTTATTGTCTAAGACAATGAGCTATTGACCTTTGGTCCTTCCGCTCCAATCGAATTTTAAATTTTCCCCTTCGGAAGGTATTGTGGGTTTGAGATACAAGGTGTTATAATATTATGTCATACTTAAGTAGATCAATATACGTATAATTTCAAGAAAAAAAATGTTCATATAAACTTGGGTCCGCAAAAGCCTTGTACGGAGCTACAGTTGAAATTTCCAAAAAAATTGTTTTTTCTTTATAACTCCTGCAGTTTTCGAGATATTCAGTCCAAATTTGGAATGCGAGCTATTTTCAACAGTCTCCATCATTGCACGTCATGAATCATAACTATAATGTGTTTTCTTTTCCGGAGCCATGTCTCCTTTTCTCCGTCAAACTTTTTTGCGGTATGCCACTGGTCAGTGTGAAATAAATTTTTTATATCTACGTTCAATTTAGAAACTTTTCTGACTTCCATATTTTTTCGTATCTTTAAACTGTTTACGAGTATAAAATCATTGAACGATTGTATGTAGGTATTCGCTGATCTCGAAGCACTTCTAATTAAAAAATGACTAATAGGCTTTGATTTTTTCATTTAATATTCGTTTTGACAGTTTTTAAGATGAACCAGTGTCTGCTTAAATTGTTTATATCGTAAACGTTTATTAGTTTTAAGACATTTGAAGTTATTGTCGTAAGTGGTTATTTTACTAACGCTGAATTGCTGATATACATTACATGTACGGATTGGCTGACGGATAAGAAATACCCCAGTGTACATATTTCAAAGAGTGCGTGTATATAATGCGAAGAAGGGCAGAGGCCTGTATTCTTGCAGGTGGAGGACACTTCCAGCAATTTATTCAGTTTTCAATTGTTCTCTTTTTATTTAGTTTGATATTGAATAAAATTAAGATGAGTCCCAGATGATGAGCTATCAAAATAAAAGCAAATTTTGGGCATACCTATCGGAGTTTTATATTTTTTTATTTAGCGAATAACATACAATCATTCAATAATTTTTTACTCAAAAAAAACGGTTAGAGTTAAAAAAAAATTACAGGAGTCAATGAAGTTTTTAATTGAACGAAAATATCGAAAATTGATTCACGCTGATAAGTGTTGTACCGTAAAAAGTTTGAGGGGGTAAAAAGGAGACATGGCTCCAGAAAAGAAAATACCCAGTAGATTCTAGTTAAGATTCAGGACATGCAATGTCCTGTAGCTCCGTAACGAAGCTTTCACGGACCCATATTTATATAATTTTTTTTTTCTGAAATACATGTAGATTCACCCCTCAAGTTCTGAAATACGATTATGTAACACCCTGTATAGGAAAGTTGACTTCATAATGAATGTAATGAACCACTTCCTCTCAAGACCTTCAAATTTGAACGATCGTTTCTTAAAAAATATGATCATGCGCTCAAAATCTTCCGACTTCAGGCTAGCGATTTTAATAGGCAGACATGGTGTGTGGTTGCAGAATGGCGAAAGCGCCAGTGAAGTAGGCTAATGGATTTTATTGCGATACCTATAGGTAAACAACAGATATTTATCACAAAATGAATGTAGTCTTCTTAGTAGGGATTCATCAAGTCAAGTAGCTTGATTTTTTAAAGAAGAACTTGACTTGAAAGTCAAGTTTGTAACGAATACATACTTGACTCTTGACTAGACTTGATTTGAGATATTTATTACTTGACTTGATATCAAGCTACTTGGTATTACTTGATCTTGATACGATACGTACGAGTTGTACTGCGTATATTTCATGCGTGTGCAGGGGGTTCCCCGAGCTCCGAGTGAATGAAGCGATCGCGCAGTCGTCAAGTCGATCTAGGTGAATAGAGAGGTATTTTTGTCCAAGTGTTACGTCGCATAATTATAATAATATAATAATGTTTGAACCTGTGCAAAAAATGAGTATTTCATCGGAAATAATGGAATTAGATACCAGCGGGTCAGAATATGTGTTTTACGAAAATACTCAATCCGGAGATCGTGAACTTATACAAGAGCCAACACAAACAATTTAAGAGTGATGGAATGAAAAAAATCACAGATTATTTCACAGTGGAACAAGATTTTTTTTAATTTTTTATGTATTATGGCATAAAAATTTGTGTTTCCATTTTGAAATTGTTGATATTCAAGTTTAATAAATAAAAGTTTTTGCGAGGGTCATTCTCATTCTATAATTTATTGATGTGAACACTGATATAAAAATTTTAAATTTAAAATCAAGTAGCTTGATAGAAGTACATATTGATTTTTCGAGTACTTGATAAATTAATACTTGACTTGACTTGACATTGAAAACTACTACTTGTCTCGAACTTGACTTGATTTCAAGCCAAGTCAAGTAGCTTGAATATCAAGTCAAGTCGTGAATCTCTACTTCTTAGGCCTGGAATATGTATCATGAAGATCGAAATGAATTCATTAAAGAAGACAAATCATTTTTCAATTCGAATCGAAGATAATTCCTTAAGAGCTACATTAGATGGGTAACGAATGCATAAAAAGTTCTTGCTTCTGAATGATGTTGGTCTGAAAGTATGAAAACTGGAATGACTACCGTTTGTGTATAGTCAATATATGCACGAACAAAGGCATTTATCGTGTAAATGGATGATCTGTAAGCAGGAAATAGTTTATTTTTGTATCTAGTGCGCGAAATGCTACTTTGGTGATCGAGAACTGATTTTTTTAACGAGGCGCAGCCGAGTTAAAAGAAATAGTCGAGATCACCAAAGTATTTCGCTCATGAGATGCAAACAAAATTTTTTCTACAAACGCTTAGCTTAATATGAAAAAAATATTGAACTGGTTTGAACTGTTTTTCCAAACAAGTAATTAGGTATTATAACTATGGGCAATATATTCTATGTTGAAAGCAACACTCAATGTTAAAGAAAACGTGGATTTCAAGAAATTCACCAAGTTAAAATATAAAAATCCCATATAGTTTACATGCAGTGTGCGAAGTAAGTATTTCGCACACTACTTCGCGGACGGTGTCATAGTAACAAAGGAAAATGAAAAAGGGTCACTTCGCATATTCTTGCCAATGCGCGAACCTTGTCATTTTTTGACGTTTGTAGAAAAATATTTATTAAACAAACGGGCTGATTTATTCAATATAAAATCGATATATCAATTCCTTGAAAATAATATCAGGGGAAGCGGTAATTTTCGTCCCAAAATTATACAGATTGCTTCAAGAGTTAACGGGAAAATATGAAATAATTTTTGGTCAATACATATAGCTACGTCCCTTCGAAGTTAGCAGAACTATCTACATGCAAATCAATAAAATCTTTTCAATGAATTGTCCAGGACAATTTATCAACTCTAGTTCTTTTGAAATATTAATTAGTTTACCGACCAAACTTTTCAAAGGTACATGAGTATATTACTGCTAAAACAGGATACTTTTTATTTTTCACAATAACATTGAACTTTTTTATTTTGTTTCCGAAAAATTCAAGTGGTAGTAGTGAGAAACAAACATAGATGCCCCTACGCGTGAATACTACTGCATTGTAATTCAGCTCTAGAGTGAAATGGAAAGCATTTCATTCTCGCACTTGTGTAAAGTGAACAATAGGTTGGATTTTCATTTCTACAATTCCTGAACATAATGAATATTTTCGTAAATTACTCTTAACTCTGAGGTAAAATATAATTTTACAAATATGTCCTCGTCAAAAATTGAGGAATTCCTTCAGAAATCATATTATTAGGTTTTCTTCCATACAAAATATGATTTCATATCAGAATAATTGTTTGTGTTGAATATATTTCAACCAGCATATTGAATTTTCTTCTGTATGAGTTTATTGTCATTAATAGGATATCACAGAATGTCTGTTGCTTGTTCGAGGATTGTATTCTTTCAATCATACACCGATTTAATTAATTCTAGATAAATCGACAATATCCCTAGACAAACTCACCTCATAAAAGCCAATCCAGTACCAGCTGAAATAAAAAAATCAAATATAGTATGATCATAATCTCATGAAGTATGGTTCAAGGTATCAATAATCAAGAGAAGTATAGAAAAAGCAGAAGGTTGACAATTAGAAAGACTGATAAATCAACAAGTGAAAGGTGTTGCAGATAGAAAAACTACCTCACACTCTATTCGGAATTTTAGATTCTACATTTGAAATGCTATGTAAGTAATTGTACTTCATAAACACTAAAGAGGCAATCTTTTTTCCCTACAGTTTATTGCACCTATATATTTTTTAATGTGAAATTGGGGTCATCATTAATTAATAATTGCGCATGAAAATATATCATTCAGAGAAAGCATCTAACCTTTTTTGTCCCATTATCACTGCATTCACAAAATTCGTCAGTTCAACCCACTTGCCATTCACCTCCTTATTTCTAATGGGTGGGGTTTTCCGTCACTATAATTCTATAATATTCAAGGAAGTTTATCAATACTAATTTGGATTTTGTTGGTGTAATATATATAGAATAATATTTTATATTCGCGGGTTTTCCTGCGCAAGCTAGTGTTTCGTATTGTATGTAACATGTGTGACAATCTCTGCGGAGATACTTTGTACAGCAGTTGTTGAGAATATATGTAGATGTCAACAAGTAGTTTTATTCTGGTTATATTCAAATAATATACACCTGAAATATAATATATAAGAGTATCCTCATATTAGTGTGCTCGAATATATTACAGTTGGTTTTCCTATTTCGCAACATTTTTTAAATTCTCATTACAATTGTTTGAAAATAGCGAATTGTCACAACAACTCAAAATAGTAGTTCAAATATCAGATATTAAATGTTGCAAGCTCTTGGATTGCCGATTTTCGAAGCAATGTTGCTAAGGCAAACTTCATAACCAACATTGCTACACACATTCGAAACAGAATACGCATACCGTAGTCATATTGCTATGAATTCGGGATTTAGCAATTTTCTTGGATAACAAGATTCATAGCAATATGCGAACAGAATCGCACCGTATGTCTAGGAGATATAACTGTGTCCTCATGGTACAAGTTGAGAGTACCCGTCTATAGTTTTCAAAAAAAACGACTTCCATGGGCAGATAACGTTCCATCCTTTGGGTAAAATTTTGCGATATAATGATACATACCTACTCTGGGACTAACTGAAGTCCCCTGAATAATCACACGTTGCGCAATCTGGTAGTTGAAAAAGCCTTTTGATGTAGGGTTACTTAGCTTGCCATATGAGAAATCGAATGTCTTGCTATTTTCCACGGAATATACCCGAATATTAGAACTCTCGTAATTCGCTGAAAACTACAATACACCTGTATTGTCTCGGACAAGAAACTTTTTGCTGGTTTATTGTTTTTAATTGAAATGATGAGATAGTGGAGATTATTCACACAAAAATCGTCAAGTTAATACAAAAAGTTGAGAGTTGCATTCTTCATGAATTCCCAGTTTAAAAATTTTATAGAGCTCTGCGTGTGTAGTTAAATTAAATACAGATTACCGAAATTTGCGACGCATGAATAATGAATATTCAATGAAGCCAGTAACTGTATTACCCATTACGATTTCCGCTTCACTTCGTGGGTAATGATGCCGGTTATGTCAACATGATATCGCCATCGAAAGACCGAAACAAAGATCATTGTCTCTTAGCCTACAGCACATGCTTCCAGAATACCGAATAAATTCCTGAAATACTCGAATTTTATCAAGTTTTTGTAGTGTAAGTGAGTAGAAACTGCCAAATTACGTAGTTGGTAGACACAAAGTCTAATATCGGTCGTCTAGGAAGTCGTTTTTTGTGGCGATAACCTCCAGAGAGGTTGCCCAGGTGAACAATCACTGAATTTATTGTTTACCGCATTTCGTTAATGCAGTTATCGTTCAGGAAACGGTTAATAAGTTGAGCATAATCGTATTCCGCCCATATGTTCTTAGACAACAGTTTGGGGTTAGTTTGATGCAGCTGCATAATGCATTTGGTTATATAAGTATGGAATTGTCATAGCTGTTAGTGAAAAGGCAGACCATTTATGTATATTCTAATCAATTTATTTAAACTATAAACTCTTTCACATATTTTTTCTCGAGTTGATTCGTAAAATTTAATTCGGTTTCCAATACACTCTGAACGAACACTAGTTAATTTCATTTTATATTTTAGAACTCTATATGTATTTTGAGATATGAAAATATCCGGCGAATAAGCGTTAGTTCTCTGATCTCAAAATTTCAATTATCCTCGACAATGTTAGCATATAAAAATGATGATTCTATCAAAGTGTCCCCCACTCCCAACATATATCAACAACTAGGTGTAAAAAAATTATTACTTACCGGCTGATTTTCTCACTGTTGCCTAGTAAATATTTCTTTATAAACGGGTCACATTGTCCTACAAATTCAGCGGTACGTTTTTCTAGTTCTACGCTCGGTAATGGTCAATTGTTAGTAATCATTTTCAATTGTGGGTCTGTGGTACAATTTCTGAGGTAGGACTGGAAAAACGTACCACTCAATTTGTAGGACAATGTGACCAGTTCATAAAGGAAATATTTGCCAAGCAACAGTGCAAAAATTAGCCGGTTAGTAATAATTTTTTCAGACCTAGTTGTTGATATATATTGGAAGTGGGGGGACTGTTTGATAGAATCGTCATTTTGTAGGACAATTATTGTTTTCAATTTGCAATAAAGATTAAGTTCATGAAGTAGCTGCTAGTAATAAAATTTGAACATTTAAACATTTTACACTTTTGACGCCTCCATACTGTAAGGCTCTCACTATCGAGAATTTTCGTAGAGGAAAAAGTTTGGGCGTCTCGTCAAAATGAAGCTACTCACAAATATTCAGATTGTTAATAATGATTATGAGAAACAGGCGCTGGCCCATGGACTAAGATTAAAACTAGCTTGGCATACTTGTTGAATATGTTATCAGTTTATGTAAATATTGAGTGCCGTTTCACATGGAGCGTATCATCAGCGCTGACCATCCGGACGGATAACCAAGTACCATGCAATAGGATACGTTAAGAAGTAACTGTGCATCACCAATCAGAAACAACTGTATCCGGAGACATCCGAAATAGTCCGAATGATCGTTGACCAACCGTCCTGATTTTGCCGCGAATCGTCATAATTCTTGAATCCGTTAATGCTGTTGTTTGTGAATTGAATCTTGACGAATCTCTTATAACATCGATATCGAGTGAATAATAAAGTTATCGAAGAAAAGCGATATTATTATTGCTAACTTATACGCATTTGAGTGGATAATAAAATTATAGAAGAAAAGCAATTATTATTGCTAATAAAAAATTGACTGTTTTCAAGCTATGGCAAATCAAATGTAAGTTAATTTTGTATTTTATTTACAAGAAGTTCTCAGATTATTTTAATGTAAAATCTGATGTTAATGATGGTATTTTTTTAGGGACGCCCAACTATTTGTCAAACCTGCGAAAAATATTTCACTTCTTCAGGAACTAGGAACAGGCATATCAAAACCCTTCATCCTGAAATTGATCTTCAAAATAAACATAGGAACGTATTATTTGCCCTTTATGTAGAATTGAAGTATTCACACTTCATGAACATCTTGTAAAACATTTAACAAATCACCACGAAGTAGTTATTGAATCTTTAAATTTGAAATTAGCAAACATTGAAGAATTTAAAGCATGGAAAGCCCTAGACAACAGAGATGTGGATTATGCATGTAGTAAAACTAGCCCACAAGTCTTTGTTTATAATTGTAATAGGAGTGATACAAGAGGTATTATATAATTTAATTATACTATTATCTACTGTATGGATATATAATACCATTTCAGGATTTGTTTCTACCTGCTCAAAACGTAATATTAAAAAAGGAGGAAGTATCAAAATAATTGGAGTGTGCCCATCAAGAATTGAAGCTAGAGTATTAGAAAGTGGTACTTATTATTGAATTGTAAATTAACACACATAAATATTTCTATTATTTTGACAGGCGAAGTGATGGTACATTTCATAAAAACACATATAGGACATGACGATGAGCTTCGTAGTAAGAGACTTTCAAAGGATGAAGAAAAAGATGTGGTCGATCAATTGATGGCAGGTGTATCCACAAACAGGATTTTACAAGATGCTAGGAAAGTTGAAGAGAACGAAATTAAGAGAAAAAATTTACTAACCAATGCAGATTTGAGCTACTTAAAAAGAAAGTTTAACATCGACAAGCAGAGACATGCAAATGATATTATTGCAACATATCTAAAAGTTGAAGAGTGGAATCAACATGGTCAAAATCATGGTTTTCTGTTCAAAAAGATTGGTAAGGAGTAACTAAATATTAATATAGTTTTGCATGTCTCAGTTGTTATCATGTATCACCAGCTTTGGTTTTTACATTCCTATATCCTATTATTGTAAAATTTGCATTCTCTTTTATACTAGCTTTTCAAGCTGTGAATTTAACACTATATTAACCATTAGAGTTGAAACTATTAGGTAGATGGTGATGGTAGTAGTTCAATAAATCTGTTATCATAGGTGAAAGTTACCCAGGTTTGCATGATGAAGATTTTGCAGTAGGGTTTATGAATGGTGTTATGGAAAAAAAACTCAAAGATAATAAGAGAACTATTTGTATAGATGGTACACATGGTACAAACCAAAGGAATTGGGAGCTTACTACCATATTGATCAAGGATGAAATGAATAAGGGATTTCCGATTGCATTTTTACTGAGTAACAGAAGAGACCAAAAATTCAAGAAATTTTTTAACTGCACTACAGTCAAGAGTGGGTGGATCAATAGACGCTGAATATTTAATGAGTGATGACGATCCCAAATATAACGCATGGGTGGATCAATAGACGCTGAATATTTAATGAGTGATGACGATCCCAAATTATAACGCATGGGTGAAAGTTATGGATCCACACAAAAAAACAAGAAGGCTTTTATGTACATGGCATGTTGTGAAGAATTGGAACATACAGGGTCGCATGAAAATCAAGAATGAAAATGTACGTAATGGAATGAAGACAGAGATGAGAAAGATCCTGCAAGAAACCTGCCCTTTGAAATTTGAAGAATTGAAAAATCAATATATTAAGTACTTGGAAGAAGCAGGTGAAATTGATTTCCTGAAGTATTTGACAACGTGAGTAAATATCTTATAAGTTTATTTTCCTGGATATGAAGAACTGTTCCACTATCAAAGAATATACCATATTATTAATCCTTTCTTGTAAGTTATATTAATGAATTAACATCAATATTGTCATATTTTGTAGTTATTATTTCCAAAGCAATGAACGGATAATGATGTGGGCTCATTGCTATAGAAGAAATGCTGGAATTAACACCAACATGGCAATAGAGAGTCTCAATAAATATTTAAAACACAACAAGATGAACGGAAAACAAAATATAAGGTAAGTACCTATTTTTTATGTTCTTTTGAATACTCCTGTTTATGAAAATTATTTGTTCCAGAGTTGAGAAGCTACTAGACATCCTTGAAGAGATTGTTGAAGAGAAGATGTGGAAGAAAATCATACAAAATGAGAGGCCAACTGCCAATACTTACCAATGCAAAATTAATATGGATGCTCATAAGAAGGCAGAGATTATGGAAGGAGGAGTGGAACTTGTTGAAGATGGAAGTTTCAGAGTGAAATCTACGTCAGAGAAGGATGAGTACTACACTATTTTATCTAACGAAATATGCGATGAAGATTGTCGCACAGGTTATTGTAATTTATGCAAGGTATGTTTACATCGATTCATATGCAACTGTTCTAGTAACAGTATTAAAACTGTTTTGTGTAAACATATTCATGCAGTAGCCATGTTCAGGCAGAGGAGCGATTCTGTTTTAGGTGGGGCCAATATTGAAGCAGATAATCATTTAATAATCAGTGAACCGTCAGCAAGCAGCCTACACTACAAGACTGACGTAGAACACTTCATCCAGGAGACATCCAGTACTAGTACAACAGATCCTTCTACATCATCCAATTCAAGTAGACGAGAAGTATTCCAATTTGTAAATTACTATGACTATTGTTTTAAAAACCTCGTATTTATAGATCATTCTGGCAGAACTAAATCATTATACTCAACTCCTAGATATACAGCAACTGGAGCATGTGAAATCCATTGCAAAATCACTGGCATGTAGTAAAGAGGAAACATGTAGAAAGAGAAAACTTGAGAAAAACAACTTATTATCCAACTAAAAAAATAACGCTCGGTAATCACATAATATAGAAATATTTTCAATATTTGATGCTCAAATTCAACATTTGTTATGTATGAAATTCTATTTATGTAACAACTCAATCTAAAGTCTCTTGCAAGTTTATTTTACTCATACATACTCAACATTCGTTATACATAAGGTCTCATGCAATTCAGTAAATCATTAGATTTATTCCAAATATTGTATGATCTGATAACTTACTATTATAATAAAAATGTTTGTTCATAGAAATGAAACAAGACCAGCTGAGATCTCTAGAGATACAACAAAACAAGGGAAAAGAGGTATCACAAGCACATCAGAGCTCAATCCCTATTATCAATGTATGTTTATATGATAAATAATTGAAAGCACTTCCTTCATGATAAAAATCAGCTTTAGAATGAATCAATGTTCCATATTCAACCCCCTAAGGTCCCTGTAGCTGTTTCCGAAGATCAGATTAGGAAGAACCATGAACTATCACTTGTATGTCTGGACCTGGTATAAAAAAAACAACCTGGCTTGCAGAGCTTCTTCAATTGAATTTGTCAAAGTTATGTATCAATTGATTTTTTAATTTTCTTTTCTGTTTTTGCGTTGTTTCGTTTCAGATTGGAGTTATTGGATGTTTGGAGAAAATCTTTCAAGAATGTTGGTTGGAAAATGCAAGATACCACCAGATATTACATACTTCAGCTTCATTGTAAACAATCTCTATACTAACAAATCACTACACTTACGGGGAGACAGGGTTTTTTTACTGAGGTTTTTCCCTAAGCTACTGTATCATACGCAGAATTGTATGGTACCCCGTTGCACTAACCTCTGCTTACACATTTTCATTACACAGACTAGTATTTGGCAATTGAAATAAAGTTCTATATTAAAAATTACATGCTTACTTAGTATCATATAATCCCTTTTTATCCTACAAAATATTTTGATTTCGTCTAGGAATTATTGTTATATCGTTGAAATAATGTTTTTGCTGTTCTTCATTCGAGATAGAAATTTTGTTTTAATAATTGAAAGGAAGATAAATATGGGTTATTCATTATGAATATGGAGAAAGAAATGTAGTCCTATATAACATCTAAAACATCGAATAAAGATTGTGGGATATACAGGCTACATATTCTCCTTGTTCTTGTTTTGATAAAGCAAAAATGAAACAAATATTTCTCTGAGCTAATTGACGAATACATATTTGAGAAGCTCCCATAGGCTTTACACCACATTGATTAGCGTGAGATAACAGATGTACAAATATCTGGTTCTCTCTTATAAGTTTTGAAATATTACTCTTACATTCATTGGTAGGAAGGTATTTAATTGTCACCTAAACATTGATATTATCCATTTTGATGTCTGTATACGATTCAGTCAAGATGTTCAAATTCTTCTTTGATTCATTACTTTAAAATTTACCAGATACATTCAGTTGAATTAGGTCTCTAATAGATAATTTAGAAATTCATATTGAAGAGGGGTACAAATATTGGCCATTTCAAATTCATACCCCAAAAGTATTCAGTCTCTAGGGTAATCATTTTTATCATTGAACTTATTTAAAGATTTTTGAAATTAAAAAACTAAAGGGATATAAAGCACACTTTAGAAATTAATCCAGATTTCTCTATTGTGTAAAAAGTTGAATCACATCGACAATTTGGCGCGATATTTAAATTTCACGAACTCGAACGATAACGACCGAAGATAATGATTTGATTGAAGTTGTTTCTGATTGGTGATGCACAGTTACTTCTTAATGTATCCTCCATGCAATAAATGTTGCATTTCACATGAAGCGCGGATGATCGGAGCGGTTGATTCCATCCGACGGCCATACGACGAGCCCTTGCTGACGGCGTATGTCGGTTAACGCACGAGCCATTATTGTTATGAGGGATTTCACATGATTCACTGACGATCAGTTGCGTACCAGCTTATATTGCTTTCTGTGTGGCCGATTGCCGGCAGATTAGGTTAGGTTAGGTGACAACTGACAACGGAGGATCCGCCGCATGTGAAGACAACACATCGAAACGGATCATCAGCGCTGAATTCCTATGCTGACAGTCAGCGCTGATCATACGCTCCATGTGAAACGGCACTGAAACTAAAATGACAATATCCTTTAACTGAAATTTCTGTTCTTTGAATATGAGTAATTATTTCACCGTAGAAAATAACTTTATTCAATCTAATCATTCTTATTACCCAAAAAGTTCACGCGATAAAGGGCCATAAAATATAAAAGTTTATTTTTATTAGGTTTTTTTGATAACTCTGGACAAAGAGGTAAGAATTGAACAAAATGTGATATGCGGGGGGTTTTGTATGATGCAAAATATAAATAGACTATTAGTTTTAAGATTACTAATAGAGCTGTTTTTATTGAAATTTGATCATTGAAGTGTTTTGTCCTTGTTATTGAAAGTAGGTTTCTTTGGCGCTTCTGGACAATTTGCGTGCATCATAACTTTTCGATGTGTTTTCACCAGAAACCGTTGATCCTAGCGACTTCAACAAGGTATACCTTTTTGAAAGAAAAAAGATAGAAAATCGTTTTTTTCAGTCCAGAATGACATACAGTGTAAGGCAAAAAAGTAAGGGTTGATTTAGATGTGGAGGAATCGTGTTTATAGCGCCCTCTATTAGTCTTCTAAAAACCAATAGGACATTTGGATTCTGCATTTTACAGAACCCCTGCATATCACGTTTTTTTCAATTATTACCTCTTCGTACAAAGTCGTTAAAAAGAAATAAAAAAATAAACCCTGTATTTCTTAAAGGAAGCAGTTTTGGACATATATTCATGGCACTTTCTTTTCATATTTTATGGCCATCTATCGTGTAGCACTATGCATGGTACTTTTTTACTTGACACCCTGTATATGCAAAATATCAGATTGAGTTTTAGTGATTTTAAAATTACATACTTTCGAGATATTTCAATTTTTCTTTTTGCTGAAAATTTTGAACTTCTCTGAAATGATTCACTAGCGTCGTACAATAGATTTATTGATTTTTTCTTTTACTCATTATAAAATGAGGTCTTCAATACCAACCAGTTTGGTGCAAACTTATTATTCTGAAGCAATTTCAGAAACGAGTGCACAGTTTTTTCTTAAATTCACAAATAATCTTATGAATTTGAAAACATAACCGCGCATTTTATTTTGAGATTGATTCAGAATAACAGGTTTGCCACCATATTTATAGTGGTCTCAATTCTCAGACCGCAGTAGTATGAATAGTTGGACCCAAGGTTGAGCCAGAATAGGCTGATTCTAGGACACATGTGATAAGATTTATTGCCCTGATGTTTGAAATGGACAACGTCACAAAAATTCGAATATCTCGAAATAAGGCTAATGTTTAAATAACCGAATTTCAATCTGAAATTTTGCCTATTGACTCAAAACTGGGTACCTTCAGTAGCACTCAACTGTTGACAACAATTGAGTAAGTTGAGAAAGCGATAGCGTTTAGCAAAACCGCAGACAGATCGATGTTTCTCAGCAGTTGTCGATTTCTGGCAGCGGTAAAAATTTGCGCTTTGTAACTCATCTGACCGCTGAGACATGCGCATATACCTATTATTTTGTGATATATTTATTGTTTAGGATTTTTAGTTGAAGTTAAGTGTTGTTGTGTTCTGTGAGTTGAAGTTAATTAAGGAGTATTTTCGTAATCTTCAAGTACAATCACAACCAGTTTCTCAACTAGGTATCGAAAAATAAGGTTATATATCATAATATGTCAGATTTGTAAATCACTCGGCGAAGCGTTCAGAAAATTTTTCATCCGCTGAAACTCAACTCAACTGATTTTTGCTTTATGCCAACAGTTGAGTGCTGCTGAACGTACCCAATGTGATTCCAAACCATTTGTTCGCATTTTCACTATGTTTTTGGGTTAACTTTGAAGCAACTCCTTCTTGGAGACCAAGTTTTTATATTTAAAATTCATTTCCAAAACTGAACTTTGCAGCAAAATCATATACTAATGTTAAGAAAAGTTCCATTTGCTGCGGACATTCTGGAAAACACTCTCCATGGAAGCATCATTATTTTAGACGGTATTTTCAGATCAGATCACCTTTCAAAATGAGGCCAGCAAACTCATAGTTCGAATCTAGAATATAAGCTTTAAATACTGCAATAAAAGACACGATCTTCCTCCTTCCGACCATCTAAGACAAAAGCCGTATACATAAAAGCGAACGCAGAATGGAAAACATTTTTTCTAGATTGTTTACGAACGTAACTCGAGTCCGTCCGAAAAGCCATTAAACATTTTGTTCAGGTGAACGGATACTCAATTAGCCAAGGCGTTTTAAATATGATCGAAGTGTTTGATGAACATTCGATGCTTTTAGCGAAATTAGTCGGGGATAATGGCGGTTGAGGCGCCGTGAATTCTCGTCTCACGTGGAAACCAACACTTTAAGAACAATGAGAAACTACGCCGCCTCCTCTTTTATGTGACGCCGTCATTCACATCGAGGCCAATCAGTCAGAACCTTCTTAAGGTAGGATTGAAACAGTATCACATCTGTTAGAGATGTTAGTATTTGGCTTTCTGAAGATGCGTAATGAGCGTTCTGTTTAGTAGGGGACTGTCAGCTTTACAATTATTTAAACAATTGAATTTCCACACAAAAAAGAAAGAATACATGCGCCATTTACAATGGTATTTAGGAAAATTTATTTTTCTTGACTGATAGTCTAAAAGACCCCGGCTGGCCGTTGTCTATTTTCTCATTTTAAATGGAACTACCTATATTTTTATTTATGTATCGATTCAATGCCAAATTTGAAGTATAACAAACTAAAAAACTGTTGCCAGTTACGCGAAATTCTTGAAATTTTTTACATCTGCATTGCCAGTTTGGAAATGCAATATCTCGATTATTTTTAATGCGAACACGACCAAACTCAGCAGTCTCATAGTAGATAATCCATGCATTTATGTGGTACTCTCAGTATGTATTTTCATACATCGTAAGATTTGTCGAAGATTATGCTCCGAAAATGTGTAACTTGAAATTGAAATATTTCGAGATTTTCAAATGGCAACACCATATTTATTTTACAGCATTCAATTCGAAATGGAAAATGAATGGCAGTCTACTTTTACACTAATTATTTATTTTGGATAGTTTTCGAATGAGATGACAAATACTGAATTTGTTTTCATCTCATTCGAAAACTATCTAAATAAATAATTAGTGTGAGAGGAGATCGCCATTTAGTTTTTATTTCGAATCGAATGCTGTAAAATAAATATGGGGTTGTCATTTCAAAATCTCGAAATATTTCCGGAGCAATATCTTCGAAAAATCTGACGATGTAAGGAAATACTGAGTGTACCACATAAATGCATGGATACTCTACTTTGAAACTGCTGAGTTTGGCCCCGTTCGCATAAAAATAATCGAAATATTGCATTTCCAAACTGGCAATGCAGATGTCAAAAATTTCAAGAATTTGTGCAAAACTGGGCAACAGTGCAAAGCAGAGAAATTTTTTTAGTAGGTAATCGATAATTAATGAAAATATAGGTAGTTTCATTCGAAATAAGCAAGTAGATATGTGTTTGAGATAGACGTGGCAAGACTATCGACTTGAAAATATCTTAGGCGAAGAATTTCTTCGCCTCAAAGCACCACCTGAAATTTCAGAACGAAATATTCACTAGTTCTCCTAAAACGTCTAATAGACCAACTCAAAAAGAAAACCCTCATGTCATCAGGCTAATCTACTAATGAAACTTGAGTGTTGAATGCTGTTGTCACATTGTACTCATGTACAATTCTGCTAATCTTTTCAGATATGCAGCATATGGTATAACATATGTTATCAGGGGTAATCTAACTAAAGTGGAACCTTATGATGAAAATCAACTCACCAAAAATTGCATATATGAAGTACCTTTTGAGTATGGTAGAGCCTTATATATTGGCCAAACTAAACGTCCTTTAAATGATCAAACCAAAGGAATAAGAATTAGCGTAACATGCAAATACAGATCAATCAAAGCTTGTTCACCATGATATAAATGAAGACTGTGAGATCTTTCGGAATGAAGCTTCAAAATTAAATCTAAAGATATTCGTAATTCTACACATTGTTTACCTACTGAGACCACATAATACACATCTGTTATGTTGATTCAAAAGTAATAAATGGTAAAATATGTATTCAATAGAAACTGAGAAACGTAAGACTCATTTCTTTTAATTCACTGTAATGTGCTTCATTATGGAATAAATGTTACCTGATTTCAATTAAACACTGAAGATCGCACAATTGTCTCTTCATTTAGATTTTTAATGTTGGGAATTTCGACACAAAATATGCATTCCATCGCATGCAATAATAAAATATTGAAACACTTGTGTGAATTCGATAACAGAAGTGAATTCAAATTGTGATAATTTCTAATCAGCATGAAAATAAATTGAAAATTATATTCAAATCGTTATAGACATAGAGTAGGTACACATCATACACATAGATCGCTTGTGGAATCTATTCTAAGATACTCCATAACATTGTGGGGAAGTGCTTATGGTAATGCACTTTATAACTTACAGATTTGTCAAATTCAGCACTCAAAATATTGTTCAAGAAACCACACTTATTCCAACTTCTGAATTATACGGTAACCTCAGATTATTCAACTTGAGGAATTTATATGTTTCGTCCAGTCTAACATACTTTTTGAAAATCAAACATATGTTTTCATCTGTCTCACACCCATATTCAACTAGGTCTAATTTGAAGGAAAATCTAAAATTGCCTCTTTATGCATTCAAACTATTTTCAACGCTTTTTAACCTATTCAGTACCTAAAATGTTTAATTTATTACCTCTTCATGTGAGGAAGTTAATGAGTGAAAAAAACAAGTTCAAAATTGAGGTTAATCTTTTTATTGAGAGAAATCCGGAGTTTTTCAAGTATTTGTTTTCTCACTAATCGATATATTTTTTTGTTTGTGTTTACATGAAGTCCTCGCCGCTCATTCAGCGCTGATATAGTCCATTGTCTGTAAATTTTTATTACGTTCGTCCCTAGTTGTTGTTCGGGGTGAAAGATATTAGCACACAAGCTAACAGCTTAGGCGAAATCTTTTACCCTTATATGAAATTTATATAGATAACTTGTGGAAATAAAGAATTTGAATTTGAACATCTTATAATTGGAATAGACAGAGATTCAAATCAATGAAAAAACATTGATAAAATATTATGAGGAGGCAAAAATTCATCCCTAACAAACAACTCGAAGTGTCACATAGGTTTGTTAGAAGGCCAGGTTCGCTTGGAGGAGTCCGAAAAGTTTAATGAAAAAATGTTCTAAAAACTTATTTCTTGTTGTTATATTATTTCTCTATTTCACCTTTGTCATATTTAGAGAATGTCAAAAAAACAAAGTTACGTATCGATGTGAAGTATTTTCGAACAGAATAAAAGTGAAGTAATCAACAGTGGCGACTCGTGAGATTTCAATCAGAGGAATGATTTATTTCGACCTGGGCTTCCTGTCGCCACTGGTTTATACATTCTACGCAGAACGAACGATTATGAGCAGAATTAATAATTAAATTTGGCATTGTTGGTCAACGTGTCTTAATTACTTGAGTTATGAAAATTTTATCATCGTAAGGCATTTTTACTGAATTAATTATTCAAAAAAACATCTACAGGATCTTGCGTTTAAGTAGGTGCACTACTTGCATTATAATACTCACTTTTTTGTTTTCGTTTCCATCTTTCTTGCTGATATATTCTAATCTTACCTACAAACTTCTCCGAAAAATGTCACAAAAACACAAGCCGCAGGCTGAGAGGATTAATACTTCATTAATAAAAAGGGAGGGAATAAAACAATAGCTGATCTCCATCCACGATCGCCGGGGTTGATTCGGGCCGATCGGACGTTCCGTTTCGGCTAAGCTCGTTCGATTAAAAGCGAAAATAATGCCGCAGAGCCGGGCCTTCGACACGTGATCTACAGCTTGAATTTTGAGTGATTAGTGCACCGTTCATATGAGGAAGTTTGAAATATTACATTCGAATGAATTTTGACTCGTGGGTGTGAGCCTCCTTCGCTAAGCGGTTTGCCAGGTTTGCCTGCTATTCGTTACGCTGTATTGTGTGTTGCGGATAATGTATCAGATCGCTGAGTAATAAATATATATTCATTACTTTGAGATTTGGATAGTAGATAGAGTGATGGAAATATACAGATATACAGGGTTTTCCTTTTAAGTTGGCCTATTAGACGTTTTTTGGAGAACTATGTGAATATTTCGTTCTGAAATTTTAGGTGGAGCCTTGAGGGTGAAGGAACTCTTCGCCTACATATTTTCAAGTCGACAGTGTTGCCACGTCTATCTCAAACGCATATCTACTTTCTTATTTCAAACGGAACTACCTATATTTTCATTAAAGTATCGATTCAATACCAAATTCGCAGTATAACCCACTGAAAAAATTTTCTCTGCTATGCACTGTTGCCAAGTTATTCACAAATTCCTGAAACTTTTGACATTTGCATTGCCAGTTTTGAAAATGCAATATCTCGATTATTTTTTATGCGAATGGAACCAAACTCAGTAGCCTCATTTAAAGACTCCACGCATTCATGTAGTGTATTCAGTATTTTGATACATCGTAAGGTTTTTCGAAGATATTGCTCCGAAAATGTGAAATTCAAAGTTGAATATTTCGAGATATTCAAATGGCAACCCCATATTTATTTTACAGCATTCGATTCGAAATAAAAATGAATGACAGTCTCCTCTCACACTAATTATTTATTTTGCATAATATTCGAATGAGATGAAAATACTGAAATTTTTCAGTATTTATAGTTCATGATCTATGCTCATGTTACGATGAGATGGTTCTATGATTATGGCGTGAATTGTTGAAGTAGATTCTATGGTTCAAATCATAAAAGTATTCGATGATTATTGATGTCATAGAAAGAAGTTTACCCATTTTATGTAGGACTTTAACAATCGTATTCACATTTGGCAAGAATGATTTGAAAGAAATTCCGAAAATTGTTTAGGCTTTCTATAATTTTGCCTTATGTTCACTAATTTTTATTTTGGACAGTTTCAAATGCAATGACAATACTACGAAATTTTTCAGTATTTATATTCATGTTCAATGGACATAATGCTGTGTGATTATAAAGTGAATTATCGCAATGAATCTTATTGTTGAGGTCATGAACATGGGGCCAGGATTACAGAAAGCCTGAACAATTTTCGGATATCTTTCCAGTCATTCGTGCTGAATGTGAATAACGATTGTTTAAAGGTCCTACAGGTCCTTTCAATAATTTATTGACATTCCCCGTGAATTGTGAAACAACCCGAATCGTGTTTGAATAATATGTGTAAACTTGCATCCATGATCATCGAATACTTTTTATGATTTCCGCCACTGAATCAATCACAATGTGAAAACTTAATCTGCACAGACATACCTAAATACCAGAAAAAATAACCGATGCCGAAATTAATGAAGTAGCACTTCAAATAATCACAAAAAATGAAACAAAACACATTTCATAAAACTGTATGAAAACATAGTATGAGAGTATGTACGTTTCTAGAATCCCAAAATTATAGACCAACTCACTAAACAAGTCAGATCAAGTAGGCAAATAAATACCCCAGCAAAATTGAATAATTCTCTCGAGGGAGCTCATCGAAATTCCTAATGGATAATATGAAGTTTCCATGCATAGTTTCAGATACAACCCTTGAAGTGCTCTGTGTAAACTTCTGCCCCCAAGAAGAAGGGGGACGATATCAAGGAGGACATGATAATTTGATAGACGTCGCCTCTTCTTGAATAGCGAACATGATCCTATGCATGCAAGTTTACGACATATTGTTAAAGATGGCACTCTGAATATTGCAGACCTGTCCCGTCTTTGATATATGGTGTGAAGACGTGCTTCGACTACGAATTGTTAAGAATACATCTTTGGAGAAGATGTTGTCACAGTGCATGGTGAATGGGTAAATTTTCATTTGAATAATGCTGACTTTGCATTCAATTTGAGAAAAATGGTATAATTCAATTGGTATGCGAAAAAAGTGAAGGTTAATTTTTATTTCTAGAAAACTTTTTAGGTTTTCACTCACAGTCTCTGAAACAGCAATAATCTTCTTCTTCTTCTTCTTCAGCAGCCTGTTCGCATCCACTCCTGGACATAGGCCTCCCCTTGAATTCTCCAACTTACTCGATCTTGAGCCAATTGGTGCCAACATCTTCCAACCCTTGACTTGACATCATCTAATCAGCGTTTCGGTGGTCTTCCTACGCTACGCTTATGTTCTCGTGGTCCTCCAATGTACAATTCTTTTGGTCCATCGATCGCCCTCCTGACGAGCCACATGTCCCACCCAGGCCCATTTCAGCTCCGCTGTCCTACCTATCACATCCTCCACCCTCGTTCTTTTCCTGACCTCTTCGTTTCGAATATGCTCTCTCAGGGAGATTCCTAGCATAGCCCTTTCAATAGCTCTCTGGGTCGTTCTCATTCGATTTGCTGAATGGACTGTGAGTGTCATCGTCTCTACGCCGTAGGTCAAACTGGGAGTATACAGGTGTTGAATACTTTTCTTTTTAGATTTATAGGAATGTCTGGATTTCTCAGAACATTTCTAAGTTTTCCCACTGCGGCCCAGGTCATACGATTCTTCTCGTTATTTCCGCAGTTTGGTTCTGTTTGCCTAGGGTTATTGTATGTCCAAGGTATACATATTCAGTAACCTTCTCGTTACCATCTATTTCGACTTTAAAATCCTGCTCACTCATTACCTTGGTCTTGCTTAGGTTCATCTTCAAGCCGACCTTTTCTGACTCCTCTTTCAACTGCTTCAACATCTCCTGGAGTTCTTCTACGTTGTTGCTTATGAGCACAATATCGTCGGCAAATCTAAGATGGGTGAGATATTGTCCGTCGATTTTTATACCCCGTTTCTCCCAATTTAGTTTTTTAAATACATCTTCCAGTGCAAGGGTGAATAATTTTGGAGAGATGGTGTCTCCTTGTCTAACTCCTCTTTTAATTTTAATTTTTTGAGTGGCTAGATTTTCTGCTATATTTATTTGGATGGTAGCTTTCTTATATATTTGCTTGAGGAGATCTCTATATCTGGAGTCTATCCTTGCGTTATTCATTCCCTGGAAGATTGCCCACAATTCTACGGAATCAAACGCTTTGCCTATAGTCGACAAGGCTAAGTGCAGGGGTATATTGTACTCATTACATTTTTCTATTAGTAAACGTATTATCTGGAGATGTTCTATCGTGCTGTATCCTTTTCGAAAACCTGCCTGTTCGACTGGCTGATAACCGTCAAATGAGTTTTACAACGAACGGAACTGGTCCCCAGGTGGGTTCTCAATCCCACACCACCCCTAAAAGGGTCTGCCTCATGGAATCTGGGGGAGGCAAAAACTCATTCAAACAGCAATAATAAAAAAAATTAATAGGAAATGCTCCTGCGTAAATACTTGCACTACTTTGTGAGGAGCAAATTGGTTTTGAAGAAATTGTTGCCTAACAATAAAACTAAAAAAGAAATGAATGAAAAGGATAATGTAACGTTTCGGTGTCTATATCAAACTCCTCCTTCAGACAAACGTGTAAAATCTTTGGAATTGTGTTTTTTTCGTTTGCAGTCTAATTGATATTGAAAGTTGTCAACACATTCCTGATGTCATTTCTTTCTTCAATAAATCAATCCAAATAAGATTCCAGCAGAACATTTATCCAAATTATCTACTTCATCTAAAGCCGGGAATAGACGAAGCGCACCCACTCGCGAGTCAAACCTCGCCACCTACTGGCGCACCAAAAGTCATCCTCGCGCCAGTGTTTAAGCCGGGTTTAGACGAAGCGCACCTACTCGCGCACCAGCCTCGCATCTGCTCCCTCGAATAGTGTAAACATGCTCCTCGCCGTGAGGCTCCTCGTCCTGAGCCATTGCTGGTCGGTTTTCAGTCGCGCATCAAAGAAGCCTCGCTGTGTCGTTTGAACAAGCTTCTGATGCTAATCGAGACTCGGACTTTAAGCCCGGTTTAGACGAAGCGCACCCACTCGCGAGTCAAACCTCGTCACCTCCTCGCGCACCAAAACTCATCCTCGCGCCTGTGTTTACCCTACGCGCTGGATTCGCCTAGAAGGGTGAGCCAGGATGAAGGCGAGGTAGTAATCAGCCTAGTATAAAGTCCGAGACTCGACTAGCTCCAGAAGCTTGTTCAAACGACACAGCGAGGCTTCTTTGATGCGCGACAGAAAACCGACCGGCAATGGCTCAACCCGAGGACGAGGGGCCTCACGCCGAGAAGCATGTTTACACTATGCGAGGGAGCGGAAGCGAGGCTGGTGCGCGAGTAGGTGCGCTTCGTCTAAACCCGGCTTTATACTAGGCTGATTACTACCTCGCCTTCATCCTGCTCACCCTTCTAGGCGAATCCAGCGCGTAGTGTAAACACTGGCGCGAGGATGAGTTTTGGTGCGCGAGTAGGTGACGAGGTTTGACTCGCGAGTGGGTGCACTTCGTCTAAACCCGGCTTACACTACGTGCTGAATTCGCCTGAAAGGGTGAGCCAGGATAAGAATGCGAGGTAGTAATCTGCCTCATATAGAGTCCGAGACTCGACTAGCTCCAGAAGCTTGTTCAAACGATTCAGCGAGGATTCTTTGATTCGCGACTGAAAACCGACCGGCAATGGCTCCACCCGAGGACGAGGGCCCTCATGGCGAGGAGCATGTTTACGCTATGCGAGGGAGCGGAAGCGAGGCTGGTGCGCGAGTAGGTTAGCTTCGTCTATTCCCGGCTTAACGAAATACATCTGGATTCCTCAATGTTCCTTTTATAATTATCAGGTTTCGTCATTTGAATATTTCCTATGTATTTTGTTAGATGAAGTAGATAATTTGGCTAATTGTTCTGTTGAAATAGATCGTATTTGGATTGATTTATTGAAAACAAAAATTAATGGCAAGAGGTAATTTCAAATCAAATAAATCAACTTCTCTATATGTTGACAACCACATTTTCGAAGCAAAATCTTCGAAGAACCTTACGATGTAGAAGAATACTGAATGCACCACATGAATGCATGGATTCTCTTCAATGATACTACCGACTTTGGTTTCTTTGCATAGAAATTATCGAGATATTGCGTTCCCAAACTGGCAATGCAGATGTGAAAATTTCAAGAATAGTGTATAACTTGGCAACAGTGCATGACAGAGAGTTTTTTTAGTAGGTTATACTGCGAATTTGGCATTGAATCGATTCAGCAATAATAATATAGGTATTTGCATTTGAAATAAGAAAGTAGATAAGCGTTTGAGATAGACGTGGCAAAACAGTCCACTTGAAAATATTTCAGGCGAAGAGTTCCTTCATCCTCAAGGCTCCTCCTAAAATTTCAGAAAAAAAATTCCCTAGTTCTCCAAAGGCCAACTTAAAAGGAAAACCATGTAGGTATATTAGACCTATATTGTGAATGTCATTCAAAATGATCTGAAAACTGAAGTTAAAATGACCCGGAGGAATGAGCACTACTGCGCAAGCGCAAAAATTTAAAGTTCGATTTGACAGCAACATAACCTTCGATTTGGTTCGGTAGTTTGTGCAGTTTGGACTATCCCTCTGGGTCAAAAAGCGTGAAAGCCTACTATGCTGGTTTCTAACTTTTCATCACATTCACAGTATATATCTTATAAGTATATGTTTTCCACATGCTCCTTTTTTTTGTGGGAACACCTTGAAGCCAGCACATGCCCAGAAGTTGAGGAATTGAAGGAAGCTACTCGCGTCGTCGCAGTTTTCGGAAAAATTTCAAGAAAAGAATTCAGCAGTGTATCGCGAACGAAGGACGCCAACTGAGTGATGTGATTTTCTATTCATGAAACTCTATGCTTTGAAATACTGGATCCGATATGCAATAAAATTAAAATACCAAGGCAGATTTTTCAAAAACGTCGAACTTTCTGCCGCTCCCTATAAAAGGAAGCAACAGGTTCCCCACTATCGACTTTTTTATATCAAGAACTCAAAGCATTAACTCACCAGATTTCGAATGCATCGATAAACGTAAATACTTACAATTCAATGCAAATTAAGTCTTCTCCCCGATCTCAAAGTAGGATTACATCGTTATATCATATTTGCATGGCTCCAGGGTAATGTTTGGCAGACTCGTTTTCGTCGAAATTCTTCAATTCAAATTGAATTGAAAACTCTAAACTGTGTGGAAGTTGACAAATTGGATGAGCCCGAAGCTACACAACTTTCGAGAGTTACTAACGATTTTCACACATTTTCCGGAACATTCAAAAAGCCATTATTACCTGCGAACGTTTCATCCTCTCTCTTGAGTCTCTGCTTAACCACAGGGTATATTTTAATGGTACGAAAGTATGAGTTATTAGGGAAAACGTCGAGAAAGGTTTATTTTCAATTGGACACATGAATGTCAATTCGTAAATGAATTGTCTCCATCAAAAAATGGAGATGTGAAAAGCATAAAAGTGAAACAAGAAGCTTTTAAAGAGGAACATATGAGGATTGAAACTCCCAATATAAAAGTGAAATGATCCAGTGGAAAAAAACGTCAAAACAATTAAAACTAAGAAATTCAATATTATGAGGAAACATCCGGTTCCTCATTATTCCACATTTTATATCAAAAAAACGAATTTACCAGATTTCAAATGCATCGATAAACGTAAATACTTCCAATTTAATACAAATTAAGTCTCCTCCCGATCTCAAAGTAGGATAACATCGTTATATTATATTGCATGGCTTCAGGGTAATGTTTGGCAGACTCGTTTGCGACGAAATTCTTCAATTCAAATTGAATTGAAAACTCTAAACTGTGTGGAAGTTGACAAATTGGATGAACCCGGAGCTACACAACTTTCGAGAGTTCTAACGATTTTCACACATTTTCCCGAACATTCAAAAGGGCCATTATTACCTGCGAATGTTTCATCCTCTCTCTCGAGTCCCTGCTTTAACCACAGGTATATTTTAATGGTACGAAAGTATGAGTTATTAGGGAAAACGCCGAAAAATTTTATTTTTAATTGGACGCATGAATGTCATTCGTAAGGGAATTGCCTCATCAAAAAAATGGAGATGTGAAAAGTATCAAAGTGAAACGAGAAGCTTTTTGAAGAGGAACAATATAAGGCTATAAATGTCCAATATAAAAATGAAATGGTCCAGTGGAAAAAACGTCAAAAACAATTAAAACTAAGAAATTCAACATTTATGAGGAAACAGCAGATTCCCTCATTATTCCATGTTTTATATCAAGAACCGAGGTAACCAGATTTCGAATGCATCGATAACTTAAATACTTACTTCAATGCAAATTAGTTTCCTTCCGGATCTCAAAGTAGGATAACATCGTTATATCATATTTGCATGGCTCCAGGGTAATGTTTGGCAGACTCGTTTTCGTTAAAATTCTTCAATTTGAATTGAATTGAAAACTCTAAACTGTGTGGAAGCAAGCAAATTGGGATGAACCCGAAGGTACACAACTTTCGAGGAGTTAGTAACGATTTTCACACATTTTCCGGAACATTCAAGAGGCCATTATTACCTGCGAAAGTTTCATCGTCTCTCTTGAGTCCCTGCTTAACCACAGGGTATATTTTGAATACGAAAGTATGAATTATTAGGGAAAACGCCGAAAAGGTTTATTTTTAATTTGATACATGAATATCATTTCGTAAGGGAATTGCCTCAAAAGAAATGGGATGTGAAAGCATAAATGTGAAACGAGAAGCTTTTGAAGAGGACAATATACGGATTGAAATTTCCAATATAAAAGTGAAATGGTCCAGTGAAAAAAAACGAACGTCAAAAACAATTAAAACTAAGAAATTCAACATTATGAGGAAACAGCAGATTCCTCATTATTCCATGTTTTATATCAAGAACCGAGGTAACCAGATTTCGAATGCATCGATAAACTTAAATACTTACAATTCAATGCAAATTAAGTTTCCTTTCGGATCTCAAAGTAGGATAACATCGTTATATCATATTTGCATGGCTCCAGGGTAATATTTGGCAGAGTCGTTTGGTCAAAATTCTTCAATTTGAATTGAATTGAAAGCTCTAAACGGTGTGAAGCAAGCAAATTGGATGAACCCGAAGGTACACAACTTTCGAGGAGTTACTAACGATTTCACACATTTTCCGGAACATCCAAGAGGCATTATTACCTGCGAAAGTTTCATCGTCTCTCTTGAGTCCCTGCTAACCACAGGTATATTTTAATGATACGAAGTATGAATTATTAGGGAAAACGCCGAAAAAGGTTTATTTTTAATTGGATACATGAATATCATTTCGTAAGGGAATTGCCTCATAAAGAAATGGGGATGTGAAAAGCATAAATGTGAAACGAGAAGCTTTTGAAGAGGAACAATATACGGATTGAAATTTCCAATATAAAAGTGAAATGGTCCAGTGGAAAAAAAAAAGTCAAAACAATTAAAACTAAGAAATTCAACATTTATGAGGAAACAGCAGATTCCTCATTATTCCATGTTTTATATCAAGAACCGAGGTAACCAGATTTCGAATGCTCGATAAACTTAAATACTTACAATTCAATGCAAATTAAGTCCTTCCGGAACTCAAAGTAGGATAACATCGTTATATCATATTTGCATGGCTTCAGGGTAATGTTTGGCAGACTCGTTTTCGTCAAAATTCTTCAATTTAAATTGAATTGAAAACTCTAAACTGTGTGGAAGCAAGCAAATTGGATGAACTTGAAGCTACACAACTTTCGAGGAGTTACTAACGATTTTCACACATTTTCCCGAACATTCAAGAGGCCATTATTACCTGCGAAAGTTTCATCCTCTCTCTTGAGTCCCTGTTTAACCACAGGGTATATTTTAATGGTTCGAAAGTATGAATTGTTGAGGAAATGCTGAGCAAGGTTTATTTTCAACATAATTTATATAACAAAGAAAATTCATTGGAATATTGAAAAGAAAAAACTTCACATTTTTATAGCAAAATATCCGATTCGAGTGAAATTCATTTTACAAAAGAAGATTGATATACTGAACTTTCACCCGAAATTTCAAGAAGATGCATCATCTGAACCATATATAAAGAAAATTGGAATGTTGAGAAGAAGATTCTTCATATTTCCTTAACATGATATCCGATTCGGTGAATTCCATTTTGTAAATGAAGATCGACATACTGAATGTTACACAGCGATCGAATAATGCATAATGATTTAATCAGGAACGGAGATAACCATCAAAGTTGAAGTTGCTCAATTGTCAATTTTGACTTATAACTCAAAACCAAAGACTATAAAGCATTGCTGTTGACGGCAATAATAAGATTCTCGAACAAAGATGCAAGTAATGTTGCTATACATTTTTTTCT